>JNNR01000546.1:0-11256 GCA_000733025.2 Penicillium nordicum | reverse complement strand
CCGCGCTTATCGGTGTTAATGACAAGCGGAAATCATCACCACTAGACCAAGGAAGATGTGATGGTCGAGTTACTGCTCGGCCACTTGGCTGGTTGATGAAAGCACTTCGCTATCTTGACCTCATGAGCGATCTCTAAGTATATATCCACAATCCGCCTGTCAAACACCAACTGGTATAGCTATCGTATCTATTTTTAAAATCAATTGAAATTTGTTCAAATATTTATTGAATAGGATATAGCTTGGTGAAATTTTCAATGTCCAAAAAAACGGACAAAACCATGGCGATATATATCTACAGTGAGGGTAAATCTCATCTGACAATTTTATCGAAATAATGATTATTTCTGGGGAGCCCGCAAAGCAATACCGTGGCCATATATCTACCCCAATAGACAAAAGAGTATCATCATCTAAGAGGCGGATTTGGATCGAACAACCCCGAGTTGTACCACAACCCATCCAATCCCGTATCAAACCCAAGGGACCATGACCCATCAATAAACGGCCATTGAAACATATCAGTTTCAAAGTCATGATGACCACCAAGTGCAGAATCCTCTCTAGTAGGAAAGCCGTTCTCACCACCAAGACCAGGCGACGACGAAGTCCCTCCACGGACATGAGAGCTGTGTGTATCACGGGATTCAGAGGTGCGTGCCCTAGTCGCATACGCGTCTCTGCTCGGACGAGATCGGATGTCACCATATTCATCCAGGGTACCCGCGAGGGCGAATCTCCTGGGACTGTGCATCCCATCATCGGAGTGGGCCTGGTTACTCTTGACCATTTCGTAGAATCGATTTGCTTCTTGGACCGTTCGCCACTGGTTATTGTTAGTTGGGATGTTTGGTTAGATATGCTGTGGAAATACTCACCCAGCTGCGACCAACGGGCCAGAGTTTACTGAGTCGCTCGAGGTAGTCGAGGTTTCGGCACTTTTCTTCTTCGGCCCGTTTGAGGCCGCCTGGATATCGCTGTGGCGCGATTGTTCCGTACATGTTGATATGAGCAGCGACGAAGACGCTGAAGCCCGAATACGGTGACACGACGGGTGCACCGGAGGCATCTAGTGCATTGAGGATACCTCCGATCTGCTGGGCGACTTCAAACAGCTGTTTGATTGTGTCGGGTTCGCCTTGGGCGTCATCATTTGTGTCGTGGAAAACGTCGGAATGGGGCTTGAGGTTGGATAAGAAGCGGTCCCGATGGAGGAAAAGGATGCTAAAGGTGATATCGTTAGTGTCGTTGTTTGGAATGCGTCAAATAAAAATACATACCTCATGCAATAAACCAGATTGATGTATGCAAACAACTCTCCGTACCCGAGTGCTACATGAGACTGAACGCTGGTAGCTGGGAACCGAACTGTTATATCCTGGAGAGACCTCCACTCATCCAGTTCCTCCTTGAGGACCTGCCAAGTCAAGAGGAGCGGGGAGGCGGAGTCGTTCGAAGACAAAGAAGCGAGTGCTCGTCGATGTTCGTTCGCAAACCTTAGGATTCGTACGAATATATCAAATCCTCGAGTGACAATTGTGAGACCATGCTCAATCGTAAGATCCTTCGCTAACAAACAGTCTTTATTCATATCAGCAGGCATCAACCTGCTAGCTGGCGTATGATTAAACGTGAAGTCCCGATCACTGATAGGAAGAGGAACTGAGATCTGGGAGAATGATAGCGCAAAGTGCTGACGGGCTCCGGAGCTCAGCTCGCAGTCTTGCGCAAAGCAGCACCAGTACGTCCGGACCAGCTGTTCGTATTGTGTTTGGGATGCATGAAACTCTTGAGGATTGTGTTCCATGCTGTCATCTGCCATCTTCAGAAGGGATTGAATCATGTAAGTCGCCATGCCTGATGTTTGTCAGATAGTGCTCTATGATCAGTCGGGGATTCGATAACATACCGCTATACATCCATGCTTGATATGGTCGCCCAGCGCCCCACTCATAAAATGAGAGCATCACAAGAGACTGGGCAAGATAAAGCGAGGGGGCCTCAAGCACGCGCTGCGCAAGGTTTTTGCGTGCATAATCGGCATAGATTTCTTCTTCTTCGAGTTCATCGCTTTTCATAAACCGTACGCATAAGGAAAGGACCGAGGCCACAAAGACAGAGTCTACCGAGTGGACGTTGGAGGATATGTCGGAGATCAAAGAGGGGTAATGAAGAAAATTAGTAATTGGGAACTTCTTTCTGTAGGTTTCCACTGCGCTGATGACGGTTGCCGGTGACAGCGCTGCTATGGGATTCGTAGATAGGTCTTGACCCACGGGGGCATTCCCAGGGGTGCTTCTTTCCGCATCTCCAACCACCGGCGATAAGGCGGATGATGCCTTTCGCTTCCCTGGGGTTTTGGATGAGATAGTATTCCTCCGTGTCCTCTGTCTTGAGGCACGGGGATCTGTCAAACTACATCCTTGGTTCTTGGTTTTCAAGCAACGTTGACAGGGCGGTTGCCCTTCATGGACGCATTTGACTTTTGCTTGTCTGCATAAAACATCAGATAAGATGATAAAACTAAGAGTGCCGATAGAAACTTACCGACAAGCGTCACACGATATTGACAGCCTCATCGAGTGTACATACGGCGAAGAGTGGTGTGGGCCGTGGTAAGAATAAGAAGTGGCTGTCAAGTATCGTGGGGCATATTAAGACAAATTCAAGCCATCGGATCAATATAGGAGCGCAATTGGATCAATCCAACCATTTATGTTGATTAATTGAACAGTTGCACACACGTTTGAAGGAGCAAGAGTTACGCGGATATCTTAGTACCCGAATATAGTTAGCGCGATCAGCTGACTTGGATCTATGAAGAATTTCGATATGAATTTTTGAAGAACTTTGAATTCTAGTTATAATTATATTAATACTAAGTGTCTCTCTATAGTGCCAATGAACCGTATAAAAAAAGGTCACCGAGGGAAACAGTCAATGGAAGGCGAGTCACTTCAAATGTTGGTTGCCACTGTCCACTGTTGCACCCACGCATTGAACTTGTCAACTTCCCGCTCCTCGGTGGCCCAGGACGTCACAAGTCGAATCACGGAGTTTCCATCATCAAGCTGCTCCCAAACATAGAAGCGGAACTTTTCATGCAGAATGCGAACCAATTGCTGAGGAATGGTGACAAACACCTGGTTTGTCTCGGTCTCGGCAGCCAACTTATAACCTAATTTCTCGAAGCTGGTTGAGATCTTCTGAGCCATCTCATTGGCATGTGTGGCTAGTGTGAAGAACAAGTCTGATCGGAAGAGCTCCATGAACTGAACTCCCAGAATACGGCCCTTGGCCAGCAAAGCGCCATGTTGTTTGAGGTGGAAATCGAAACCATCGGCTAGCTCTTTCTTGAGGACTATTGCTTCTCCCATCAGGGCACCGGCTTTGGTACCACCGATCCAGAAGATATCGGTCATGTCGAAGATTTCTTGTAGAGTGAGATCGTTCTTCTTTGAGCAAATTGCTGCTCCCATTCGTGCGCCGTCAATGAAAAGCAGGAGGTTTGATTGCTTGCAAATGGCGGAGAGGCTGCTCAGCTCACGTTTCGTGTAGACAGTGCCAGTCTCTGTGGCATTAGAGATATAAAGTAGTCGGGGTTTGGCGTAATGAGGGTAGAATTGGTTTTGCTGGAGCGCCTTTTGGAGATTGGTGGGCGTCATCTTGCCGTCGACTGCAGGCACGAGGATAAGCTTATGGCCAGTTGCCTCGATCGCACCTGCCTCTTTACAGGCGATGTGACCCGACTCTAAAGTAATAACAGCCTCATAAGGCCTCAGGCAGCTAGAAATTCCAATGAGGTTTGCAGAGGTTCCGCTGGGGACAAAGAAGATACCCGCCTCGTCCTCGGTGCAACCGATCTTGTTTCGGATCAATTGCCGGGCACTGATGCTGTATTCATCATTTCCATATGAAACTTGTTGTGTGGAGTTTGTTCGCAAAAGAGCTTCAAGGATTTGTGGGTGAGCTCCCTCGCTGTAATCATCCATAAGGCTGTATGGAGGGCGTGCCTCATCTTGGCATAAGCTTGTTGAGGGCATAGTGGGTATCAACTGTTCAATGTTTATGGATTTGATTGAACACAACAAACGGATGAGTTCCAAGGTTGAGCGAGGTTGAGCTTTAAAGAAACAAGAGAAAACCAAGTACTACATTCTAATGGAAAAGAATCTTAAAAGAATCTTAAAAGAATCTTCGGGAATAATTTTCTCGGGAATGTTGCCACTTTATTCCCGAGATTCGTCAGTGCCGGGAATCCCATGCGGGCCATTTCCACTTGAGCAGGTTATTCTCAGGTAAATTTGTGGGCCGGGATGGGGTAGCACCGCTTGACTGCGGCCTCATCCAATTGGTATAAACAGGTCTTAATTGAGAAAAAAAAAAGATATGTTGTGAGACATTCTTCAAGTTGAGGCAATAGATATGATCTATATGATCTATATGATCTAGATTAGTGTCTCTGATCGACACCCGGTTCCAAGACTCCGGACACTCTGGAATCGACGATCAAATGGCTGGGATGCCCCTACCCCTCACGAGGGGTATTGTGAGGGGTATTCCCTACTCTTTGGGTTTTGTATCACATTGGGAACAGTTTCGGTGACCGATATGAGAGTTGCTTGCAGTGATAGAAAGTATTTGCATCCATTCCGGGAACACTGTTATTGCGGTTATGTGTAGTCTTTTTTAGGCTCAACCCATGCAGGGTCGCAAGGTCGATGCTTTGAAGGCCCAGATCTCATCGTAAACAGTGGGATCCACTCCCCGATCTTCTAGAATGTTCAAGAATATCATACTGTCATGCCAAAGTAAAAGGGCTAATGAGAAATATATGAAAAAGTAAGGGAAGAAGGGTTGAATAATAGGCGACACTAGCGTGTGCTGGGCATATAAGACTTGGCGAATCGGAACAACACTCATGTTCGGAGGTCGCCGGCGGTTGGGTATGATCGAGGTATTACCTTGTGATTTGGCTGTCATTGCGAAGCCGATCTAAGATCATGACGACCTTATAAGCTCATAAGCCCATACAACATAAGCTCACTATAAAACGCCACTTGTAAGTGGAGCAGATGGGCCTACCTAATGGGCTGCAGCTTCCAAGGTTGTTGCGATCCCTTTCAACTCCTTTGCGACCCGTCATAACCCAAAACAAAAAGTGTTTCCACATATCAAAATAGAATCACAGTTGAGGTCTAGTCTGAATAAAATCGCGATATATCGCGAAAGCCAACAACGCCCTGATTTGGCCGGGTATGTAGTCGATGAAGCTAGGGACCTGTACTATATACACATTGGACCAAAGACCCCCAAAAAAAAAAAAACAATATACAAAAACTCCCACAAATAATGCAAATAGCGCTTGATGCTTTTGACCAGAGTCAAAAACAACTTAATCCTCATGCGGCGATGCAAGATGCGCCCGCTCGCCTGGTAGCCCGTCTTCCGTAGCAAGACGCTGGTAGACCCGGACGCGCCAGCCACGGATGACCATGTAGCATGCCATAACGCCAACGAACACACAAAGAAGCAAAACAAAGGAGAAGATACCGCCAATGCTGCGGATAGCATCGTAGGTATGGTTGAGGATTTGGGTAGTCTTCTGTGTTTGGGTATCGACTGCATCCGATGAGGTGCGGTTGGACTCGTTGGCCGCATTGTCTTCTGCCGCGCTATCGCTTGCTTGGTACATGATTGACGGGTCAACCGGAATGGGTGTGGTTGACTTCCCTCTATATCCGACAGACTTCCAGTCGGGGGTTTTGCTTCGGTGCATTTCGGATCTGCCTAGGACAATGCCATTGACATCCACTGCCTCGGCAGAGACCCAGTCCAGATATCCACGGGCGATGTACATGGTTTCGAAATCGGATCGGGAAGTCTTGCCGATAAAGACAGGGTCGTGGAATTCGGAGGCTTGCGCATAGAAACGCCACTCTGCGACATCCGTCGCGCCGTTCCAGCTGACCCAGAACGTGGTCACCATGTTGGTCTCATCGGTGCCGTAGACAGACGCTATCATGTCTGGTGGGGCCGTGGGGCGACCAGTAAATTCGAATTTGTACCCGCGGTAGGATGAATAGCGTGAGGAGGTGAAGTTGGCGGTCATCAATAGTTCTCCATCGGCGGCATGTTCGGAAATATATCCCTCTTTGCTCCAGCAGGTGAACACATTGTCATTCGGAAGCACCTGGGTATTGCCGCGGAGTCTCGAGAGTTGGCGATCAGGGCGGTTGTAGCGCCGGATGGCTTTGGCGGTCATGGGCTTCACGCTGGTATCCAACTCGACGAACAGGGATGATGATATATTTTCCTCGTTAAATTCCTCGTCCGAGGCGTTGTTCAAAAATGAGATGATATGGTGCGTCCCATTTGACTCGATGAATTTCGCGTCGTGCTGCTTTGAAAATGTGAAATCTTGCTCGAAATCAGTATAATGTCCACCCAACCGCCACATGATGTTTCCATCCATGCAGGAGATGAGGTAGATAGTGTTCGTAAATCGACACGAGATCAAGAAATCCCCGATTTCGTTCTTATCAACTGAGTTGATATGCACATAATCCCAGCCAGGGTATGCCTCTACTGGAGAATATGGGGTGTAGTGGACAGTCTCGGGTAAAGGAACGTGATTGAAAGAGTCCCACCACTGGATAACCTCAGCGGTGTTCAGATCGATCTCAGCATACCCGCCGGACTGGAGCCAAGTAGTCTCTTTCGGGCGACCAAATTGCTCTAGGGTAATCTCATGAGAAAGGTAGACTGTGGCCAGCGCAGTCTTACCGTCGTCCAGAATGTTGAACTCGTGGATGTCAAAGGAGCCGAGATCCTTCCGCAAAGGAAGCTTTCGTTGGACTTGATAATCATTGGTCAAGACCAGCCCATATCCGGAGTCGATTTTCGAATCCCACGAGTTTTGCAAGA
Source organism: Penicillium nordicum (assembly GCA_000733025.2). Classification (NCBI taxonomy): domain Eukaryota; kingdom Fungi; phylum Ascomycota; class Eurotiomycetes; order Eurotiales; family Aspergillaceae; genus Penicillium; species Penicillium nordicum. The sequence goes on along the minus strand of JNNR01000546.1, from coordinate 4,329 downwards.
CCATCGAAAGGTGTGGGTCAGGGCCCAGACTGTTGACGACTTTGAAATCAAAGACGTTCCGGTTGTCGAACTGTTGTGAGCCAGTCCAGATGAGGCGCTATTATACCGAAATATGGTCAGCGGTCGGGATCTGTATCGCGGGGTATTGGTGTAAACGCACTCCTTCACCATCGTAGATATGGGGGCCGATCTGATACTGCTCGTACAAGGTGGACGGTGGATCGGGCCCAATGTGTAGGTAGGGAGCGACGAACCAGTAGCCGGGGCTAACGCGATCGCGGTTCTCGTACTGGACGTTGAATTTCACTGCCCGAATATCCGGGAGCTGGAGAACACGCTGTTAGCGGGATTAAACAATTTGTAAGATATGGGACACGGACCGTAACGAATGACATGAGATCATCGCTGGAATATTGCGCCAGTGTCGTCTGGCACAGCCATAACAGCAATGAAACGCTCAAAAACAGCATTATTCAAAAGAGCGTGGTATAGGGAAGTCATTGAAGAAGGAAAAAAGAAAGGGGACCATCGCCGGGGGTCTAGACAAGGTAAGATATGTGCGGATCGAAGGGGACGCCAAGTCCTGTGGGCTAATGGTAGGGGCGGAAGGGCCAAGCAAAGATGGTTGTAATTGGATCTCTGATGTAGCAAAGGGGGTGAAACGTAGAAAATGTGGTGCTTTCTCCCCGTCCGGTTCCATGAAGATCTTCAAGTGGACCGCAAAGGCCATGAGGCCTCGTCAGCACTTCTCGGCTGTCGGTAATATTACCCGTCTATGCTGCAACAACATTGGGAATGAAGTATGAAGTTGTTAGCCTTACCCCGTAAACCTCCATTGTTGAGCACTCTCCAGTTTTAGCCAACTAAGCATAATTCCCTGAATCTTTGGTGTGACTGTCTCCAGGGCTGCATACTTGGCATTGTCATAACGGGAAGATCTTCATTTCCAGAGCTTACCGCCTTGGGTACTGCCAGACTGATGTCTATAGATGCTACACACTAGGTATGTAGTATATTAATGGATGAAGCAGTACAATAACGACTGTTTTGGTTTGTCGACTATTCCACGCTCGTAACTGCCCTAGAAAATGGGTATGAGTAGAAAAACAGCACAAATAATATACTTTTTATATACAGCAGGTCTACCTAACCCGAATATTATACAGAGCCAGAAGGTAACCAAAGCAACCCTGGGTAGCCAGCGCCCAGAAAAATGTATACACCAGAATGCATGCTATGCAAATCGCTCCAAGGACCAAAAAGAGAAAAACAAAACACGAGCTGTCAACTATCGTAAACAACCCCTCACTCATCAGGATCACTATAATTCCAAAGCTTCTTCCTCTCCGCAACCCACCAAAGACCAACCTTCTCAGCCTTCTGGGCCCAATCAAATGCCTCAGGTCCATGTTTGGAATGGACCTCCGCAGCAAGCGAGCTCATAGTCCAGCCGCTGACAGGCTCAAGCTCATACGGGTCCTTACTCAAGTCCGTGAACCGGTACTCGAAGTCATTGTTCAATGGTAGGTTGAGACGCCAGGGCACAGCTGCGGAGCCGACACTCAGCATCGAGCCACCGGCATTAATAACGCCCATGTTCCAGGCTTCGCGGCCGTTGTGCGAGGTGCGGTATGGCCGGATGAGGGACTGGCCCTCGTACTCGTTCATTAGATCCAGGGCAATTTCTGTGTCGTCTGCGTTGAGGGAGTTGGTGTTCACGAGGAGATCGAGGATTGTCGGCAGGATGGATACGGCGCTGCCGTTGACATTAAGGTGCATGCGGGGTAATAATGGGTGGTGGAATACTAGGGGTACGCGGAAGTTGCTGATGTGTGGGTTGTGATAGGTTCCTGTGACGGGGCAGTCTTCTCCAAATGCTTGACCGCTGTTTCGTTTTGGTTAGATGATGGGTTCGTTGGTTACTTGTGGGAAATGTACGTACTGGTCTCCCACGAAGACTGTCAAAGTCTCATTAGCGATGCCGGCTTCCCCGAGCATGCCCATTAGGTCACCGAGCCAGGTGTCGACGAAGTGATTTGCATTGAGGAACTCGTCCATGAGTTCGTGTTGTGATTTGTGGAGACCGCCGAAATATTTATCTCGGTTCCAGCCTTCAGGTGTACCCCAAGGGTGGTGAGTGGTGCTGGTGAAATGTGAAAGGAAGAGTCTCTTGTTCTGACGAAGCGTTTCGTCGATCAAGTCTTTGATGTAGGGGCGGGCCTCAGTTTCAGCATAACTTTGCGAAGTCAGTATTTACACACAGGAACAGGACATTCTGCTCAATAACATACCCGAAATAGTTGATCTTTTCCATTTCCTCATGGAAATATTTCGCGTCCTCCACGTCAATATCTTCCGAGTACAATGTCTGCTTGAAACCGAGCAAATCCATAAGCCGAGTCTGTGCTTGAAACTCCCCAGTGACAGATTGCGCATAGATGGTTTGCCACTCCCGTTCCAGGTGACTGTTGGTGGAATTCCCAGAGCCAGAAGAATCCTTGCGCTGGTTGAATAGGTCCATGATATGCATCAAACACGGCTGGTATGGAATTATATCATTTTCATGCATAAAGTCCACCGGAAGCGGCCCAAGGCCGCAGTAGTTGACAAGACGCGATTTTGCAGAGAGAGTGCTCCCCGACAATATCCCGTCGAAGCTAAGACCACCTAGTCCGGCATTCGTCGACTTAACCGAGGAGCCGAAGCCAGAATCCTCCCCTGTGAGCATTTCTGCCACGGGGGTTATCTGAGACAGTTTGTCGCGTAGATCGGCTTCGTCTCCCTCATCGTATAATTCGTATGATTCACGGATTTGGTTGTACAAGCGAGAATCGTTTTTGAGGGGGAAGAGGTCCTTTCTACCACTTTCCAAGAACACAAAGACGATATGGTTGATCGGGATGGCATGGTCCTTCAGAGCCTCCTGCAGAGGACCAAGTGGTTCCAGGTCAAGATTACTTATCCTCATGGGATCTTGAACGGGATTATAGAAATAGTGTCGCGGCTCGGCTGTTTTGTTATGGTTTTTAGAATCGGATTCGTCTTCGCCTCTCTTGGACACACTTTGAAGGGTCGAGTTAGGCGTCTCCAAGCTAATTTCCAAGCTAATTCCGTCCGTGTTTGAATTTGGATCTGGATTCACAATCCATCTCTCAAACGCAGCAGGAAGAGGGCCTCGCGCCCAGGCTGGCTTATTATTTCCATAGGCAGTGTTACCCGAGTCATCCAATGTCGGTGCCCACCCCTTATAGTGCCCATTTGCAGGTTCTCGATACTCCTCTGCTAGCAATTCAGGCAGCGGGAATGTTTCGATGGTCATCCGACGAGCCCGAGAGTGTTCGCCGAGCATGGTGAAGGGGAGAGCCCCCGTCATATGATTGTATGGGATTGACGGCCGGATCAGCCAGAGTCCGATGGTTATTCCAGTGCCCACAAGTGTCCAAAGCCGAGGTTTATGCGACACTAAATTTCTCAGATCCGAGGGCCCCGGTAACATAGCGGAAGTCTTGGCGTCTCCGAGATTGGCGAGGGCACATAGCCAGCGGGTGATGAGATTCCAGATCTCTTGAGCCATAAACCAGGAAGCCACTGCGATCACTGTTGTAGCGGCAGCCATAGGCACCAGACCACTCAATATCAAGTTCATTCCCTGCCGGCTGGCGCCCACGGACCTGGCTGCATCCCATCGAATTTCACTGCCGGTTTGAGAATAGAAACTAATTTGCGAGGACGTTGCTAATAAATCCGTGCATCTGAGGGTAAAAGTCAATATCGTTGGCCAGCGCATTTAAGGGAAAAAGGTGAACCAACGCGACAATCGCTGAGCCGATAACAGCAGCTACTGACCACCGACCGGTAGTTGTATATAAGAGCATCCATACTGTAACGAATAGAAGAACTTCCTGAATAAAGAATGTTGGGAAATAAAGGGCCAAAAGGTATAAGGGAAGAGATCGATGTTGGTATATGTGAAGCAACTTGGAGCAGATACCTGAAAGCACCAAAATAGACAAAATCAAGCGTTGCGGCTGATGAAAACGAGTGACAATCATAATGGCCTTACGCGAAAAGCGGCCAACATGAGGAAATCTTTCGACACGGACTGTTTTCCAATCCGCATATACTGCACAATATAGGGGGAGAAGGGGGAAAAAATGCGAAAATACGAGAAAAAGAAGGAGAAGAAATTGACTGCTCGCGTGCTCCACAACAGCATACTATCGGAGTTGTGCCATGAGGGGCGCCACCTGGATTGAATTATAATTGTGAAATCGTCGGATCGTGCGGGTGCACTAGCCAACACACGGTGGACCTGAGTCAGGGGGGGGG
>JNNR01000547.1:0-11349 GCA_000733025.2 Penicillium nordicum | reverse complement strand
ACCAAATCAGGACCTTCCTGAACAAACTGCCGAACCAGTTGCGGAAAGCTCTCGCCTCGCCGACGAAACCCTTCGAAGCCTAGAAGAAAAGGCTACGGAGTATGAAGCTAGAGCAGCGTTACAAGAACGCATTCTCGCAGCCTAAAGATTGATCGCCGAGAACGAAGAACGACTTTAGGTTTTCGGATAACTAAAGAGAAAGGCCCGAAACCGTAACGATTCGTCCTCGGATAGCGAACCATCCTAAAAAGGAGAGATTAAAAGGGATATCAGCCGATTCGAATAGGATTTCGGTATAAAATAGAGGGAGGACTAGCTAAATGACCTCGAAGCACTCTTTAAGGGAGCCCCGAAAAAATACGTCTCGGGAACCCAAAAAATCCTTGTAGCTACTAACTACCTATATACCTCCTATAAAGGAAAGTGGACGTCTTACGAACGGAAATACCCCGAAGAGGTATCGGACTGGGATACGTTTAGGGAATGGACGAAAACACTACTAAAGAATTCTTATAATATCGTTACCGATATCCTTATTTAGTTCTAGGAGGCCACGATGAAACCGTATTAGGACCCTCGTAATTTCGAAAACTATCTCGAATCGCTAGAGAATCACCTCCTAAACTAGAGCGAGGAGTAAAGGGCCTAAACCCTATTTATAAAACTATAGAAACCCCTCCGAGATATTATGATCACTACTAATAACGGCGTTTTACTAACGAACCGGGACGAAATGTCAAAGCTAGTATCTATACTTTACTATATCCATTTTGTATATTAGAGACTAAAAAAGGATTTCCTAAACCATTATTAAGATAAGAAGAGGCGGGGAAACTATACTGATTCGATATCGAACCACCCTAGTACCGATACCTTAAACCCCCGAGGTAGAGGATAACCTCGAGGTAGAGGATAACCTAGGGGATATAGAATCCGAGGTTAGGGTCGAGGACGTGGATATTTAAATAATCGGGATAGTTCACGAAGCTCTATAAATACTACCTAGCCCGATAAAGGAAACGGCACCGAAAAGATACCGGGAAGTGCCTATTTTATCTATAGAGACAAAAACCACTAGGCTTAGGATTGCCCCTAGAAAGCTTCGGTCTAATCTATTATTTAAGCTATAAAGGCCGGGAGTCCTAGATAATCGGGAAAAGTCGAAGAGCTAGAGTAGATCCCGATATACTAGCTTAGTACCTACTTATTAGGACTATAGTACGCCTTTACGTACCGATTACTATAGGTAACGGTATCGAAACGCACGTAGATCTAGATACTAGCGTAGAATATGATATAGTCAGTAGAGAGTTCGCCGATAAGAATAAATTACGTACTACACCCTTTATATCTCTATTACTAAAGGGCGTGGCCCTAGAACGACTCCGTACCTACGGCGTATATTAGGTACCTTTCGTAATTAGAGACTTTAGAGGGACTAAAAAGATAGTAAATCGACCCTATATCGGGATCGAGAGAGATCCTAGACTAGAAGGAAGCCTAGTGCTTCTATTAAGGACGTTTATAAACAAATTCGACGTGATTTTACGTCCTAGTGTCGACAAATGGTGGTTCGGAACCAAAAGCTTCGAACTCTAAAACCCTTATAAATTTGCGAAATAATCCCGAAACGCCGCCGTTATCTACGCGTTGGTTAAGATGCCGGAAGAGGTCTGGCTACTAGATAAAGACACCGCTATATCGGATACGGATCGGGCACAAATCCCCCCCGAATTAGAAGAGTACCTTGATATATTCGACCATAAGAAGGCGGGCACCCTACTAAGGACTAAGTTATCCGATTATACGATCGAGCTTAAAGAAGGGAAAACCCCCCCTTACGGACCGATTTACCTACTATCTAGAACCGAACTTAAGGAGTTATAGGCCTACCTAGTAGACAATATTAAGAAAGGGAGAATTCGCCTATTAAAGAGCCCCGCGGGCGCACTTATCCTTTTTGTTCCTAAGAAAGACGGAGGTCTACGGCTATATATGGACTATAGGGGGCTAAACTATATATTGGTTAAGAACCGGTACCCTTTACCCCTCATTTCGGAAATTCTCGACCGGCTCTTAGGAGCAGAATACTTTAGTAAGGTCGACGTTAAGGACGCCTACTACCGGATTCGACTCCGGGAAGGTGACGAATAGAAGACGGCTTTCCGAATAAGGTATGGCTATTTCGAATATATGGTTATGCTATTTAGGTTGTTAAACGTACCCGCTACTTTCTAAAGCTATATCTATACCGCACTAGTAGGACTAGTTGACGTGGTTTGTGTGGCTTATTTAGATGATATCCTGGTTTTTATAAAGGATCGGGAATCCTATGCGAAAGCCCTCCGGTAAGTATTCGAAAGGCTACGGAAAGCAGAGCTCTATGTGAAACTATCAAAGTGTACCTTTTACTAAAAGGAAGTCGAGTTTCTAGGGTTTATTATAGACGGATCGGGAGTGAAAATGGACTAAAGCCGTATCCGGGTAATCTAGGAATAGGAAGAACTAAAAAGCTATTATAATGTCTAGGTTTTCCTAGGATTTTATAATTTCTACCGCCGTTTTATAAAGGGGTATTCTTAATTATCCCTACCCCTTATATCTATAATAAAAGGGAGCAAAAATGGCAAAAAGCTAGGGCAAGTATAGTTAAACGCGACCGAATCGCAGGCGTTTCGGCAGTTAAAACTCGCCTTTTAGTCAGTATCTTTACTATATTATTTCGACCTAGAGAAGCGTATTATATTAGAGATAGATGCTTTAAATCAGGGTATAAGGGGTATGCTCTTATAGCTAGATTTATAAGGTCGGTGGTACCCGGTTGCTTTCTAGTTAAAGAAATTCTCGGGTCTAGAACTTAACTATACTACCCCGGATTAGGAGCTTTTCGCTATCGTTCACTCCTTTTAATACTGGCGACACTACCTAGATAGTAGTAAGTATCCTATTAAAGTATTGTTAGACTATGCTAATTTACGTATTTTTATGACCTAGTAGAAGCTTAACGGCCGGTAGGCACGTTGGTGTATGTTTTTGACGCCTTTTGACTTTATTATAAAGCATAGGCCTAGAAAGACAAATCCCGTAGACGGGCTTTCTAGAATTCTAAATTCCGAATAAGTAATTATAGGAAAGGAATTGATTAGTCCGATTCAGAACCGAATCATAGACGAAAAGACCCCGGCTCTAGGAGAGACCGAAGGGCTAGAGGCCCTAACGATCTAAAGTATCGTAGGGACCTAAGATCTAGACGTAGATTAAGAGTATAAATCTAAAGGATATAACTCGATCGGATCGTTAGCAAAACGTATCGATACCGACATAGACCTCTAGTCTGAATAGAGAGAGCTATATAACGAATTAGACATTCCATTCGATCTAAAGGATACTATAGTAATCTAGTCTATAAGTGTGGCCACTATTATAGATACTCTCGAATAGGTGGGAAAACTCTAGTTAGATGACCTAGAAACGATCCGCCGAAAAGGTGACGTATCGACCTAGAAACCTAGTAGTAAAGGCTGGTCAGTCGACGACTCGGGTCACCTAAGGTACCGAGGACGTCTATATATACCAAAGAAGGAGGGTATCCGTCAAAAATTGATGATAATGTATTATAACGACCCTATTATAGGCCATTTTAGGAGAGTAAGGACCGAGGAACTTCTTAGAAGAGATTTCTATTGGATCAACCTATAAGAAGACGTGAAAAAATACGTGAAATCTTACGCGGTATATCAAACCGCCTAAACGCTAAGGTATCGTCCCTTCGGTAAGCTCGAATCACTACCGATTCCCTCCCGGCCTTTTGCCGAATTATTAATGGACTTTATTATAGGATTGCCTCAATCGATCTAGAAAGGAAGGATAGTTGATATAATTTTGGTGGTTGTGGACTGTTTTTCGAAATAGTGCCTCTTCTTCCTAGTTTCGACCACGATAGACGCTTCGGAATTAGCCGAGCTGTTCTATTAAAGTGTCGAACTATGATTCGGACCACTAAATAGCATTATATCCGACCGGGGATTAGTTTTTATAAGTAGGTTTTGGTTAAGATTGTGTTATATGTCCTAGGTAAAATTAAGGTATTCGATAGCGTTCTACCTCTAGACCGATGGTTAAATAGAGAGAATGAATCAAACGCTCGAACACTACCTTTGGTGCTTTATTAACGAGTAGTAGAAGATATAGCCTATACTCTTACGGACTATAGAATTTGCCTATAACAACGCTATTAATGCGATAACTAGAATGTCGCCCTTCTAAGCCCTACTAGGGTTTAATCTAAACTTCTAAATACGCGTTGAGGACGGTAGCGTCGAGAGGGAGGCACCGGTAGCTTTAGCGAGAATTTAAAAGCTTATAGAGCTTCGCGAAAAGCTATAGAAAGCATGGCGAATAGCAACTGAAATGTAAGCGTTCTATTATAATAAGCGTTATAAAGAAATGTCCTTTAAGAAGAACGACCTAGTGGCCCTATTAACAAAAAACCTACGATTGAAAGAAGGTACTATAAAGAAGCTATTACCTCGATAGATCGGACCTTTTAGAATCCTTAAATGTGTCGGAAAGTAGGCGTATCGCCTCCTACTCCCTAGCTAATATATAGCGATCTATAACGTTTTCTCTATCTCCTTACTTTAGCTATAGCACTAAAGAGAGGGCGAATTAGAACTACTACCCTTGCTAGAACTAGCGGAAGATAACGAATAGGAGGTCGAAGAGATTAAGGATCACTATCGATTTAAAGACGAACTATACTACTTAGTAAAGTAGTACGGCTGGCTATTAGAATACAACTAATAGGTACCCGAAAATGTAATAGAGAACGCGCCGAAAATTATATTAAGATATTAGAAAACTTTAAAAAGGAAAATAATATAAAGGCAGCTATATCTATTAAATGAGAACCGAAACTAGGGCGCTATACCCACGGATCTAGAGGGAATGTAGCTAGGTACACTTCTAAGAACTATCCTATAGTACTAGAGACTTAGGAATCATCCTAGGTAGCCTATACTAACCCCCGGACATCTTCGCGGAAAGTAACTACCCTAGTATACCAACTACGCGCCGACTCCTCGGCTACGCGTAGACGTAGGTAGTGACTAGCTTCGTTTGCGAGTTTCTTATACTCGGCGGCTGTAATAGGAACGGGGGGCAAGGGAACTACTAACGAACCACAGTCGGACACCTAACGGGAATAGGCATCCTTAGTAGCCTAAGAATAGGTTAGAGATAAATCTAAGAGAATATAAAAGGAGATACCTTACTTAGGGCACGCGAGTTCCTAGAAGAGAATAGGCCCGACGATAGGTCTTCACGAAATTATTAAAACTTACGATAAGGTGTCGGACGTAGGCCGTAATACTAACGACTAGCTTATAGAGAAGCTATAATACGATTATAGCGCCTTTACCGTTTATATTAGGCTCGGCATCCTCGCTAAAGCTATCTTCCGAGTTTATCTAAAAGTCCCGAATCTACGATAAATAAGCTAAGAGTTTATAACGGTTCCCCTTAATCCCCTCGGGGACCTAAGCGAGATTAGCACGATTCGTTACCGAATCCTTATCGAGATAGTCCCGAACACTTACGGTCTTATAAGGCTTATATAGCTTGTTATAGTATTAATAGTTCTTTCCGTTATATGTTTCTGTAAAGCAGCGGATAATAAAGGGTTAAAGGGACACCGAATCGGTATCGGTCTATTCGCGTACTAAAACGCGTAAACACGTTATATACTAGGTATACTAGCGTAAAATAGGAGAGCGTAATTTATACGGTGAACGACGAACTAGAGGTATGGTCACAATTGACTCACGAAACGGGTACGAAGAGATAAAGGAACGTGAATCTAAAGGAGTAAGAAGATAAGGATTGCAAAAGAAAATAAGGCCTGATATTGTCGACGTAACGAAGTTTAGATAAAGTAGGAAACTACGAATCGGGTCTAGAAAATATAAATTGTACCTTCTATTTCTACCTACTAAACGGCTAAAATAAAAATAACGTTAAAACGTAACCCTATCGCCTATAATTCGAAAAGCGGAATAGGAAAAGTATCCGCTAGATCTTCTATTAGATCCGTAAGAGGAATACTAGGCACCGCGGGATCGAAGTGTCCGATATATACATTCTTAACCGATAGTAGTAGGTCACGCTTGCCCTAGGTCTAAATGACAAACCCGTTATCTCCTACCTAGAGACGCTATCCCGCTTCGGTATGAAACCGTTGCTAACGCTCCTCTGTAGAGGAAATAAGGGGACGTCGAATGGGGTTTGGGTATATCCTACGGCGGCCCTTAAGATACGCGCGGTACTAAACGGAAACGTTAGCGGATCGTGATCGATACTATCGTTTTGAAAAGACTTACCCGAGCCTCTGTTTCCTGCTTATCAACTTTCTTACTAGCCAGCTGGTGCTCGGACTTATATACCTTATAGGCAGTGTCGAAATTCCTAGCTAGTTGGATAACCGCGGTGCTGATTGTCCGAAGATATACGTTATCCTATGCAAAATACCCATTTGCCGGGGTCTAGAACCAAGCAGCCCACTCTAGGATCGCGATCAAATCGATATAGTCTCCCTATATTCCCTCTAGTGGAGGATTATAGCACGATTTCCGTTCATTATATTACTAGCATTTCTTCGAATTCGCTTTATATAAGAAACACTAGACTAGGAAGGGAGTCGTACTAGTTCCGGGGGCTAAACGGGCTATAGTCGATCGAAGACATTGTATGTACTAGGTGTTCTTTAACTGAATACGAGTTCTACGAATAGCGGGAGGTATGACGAAAATGACACTAAATATCAATATCGAGGATAGTTAGGAAAATGGGGTTTCCTACTATAAATATGTCTAGGGCTATATAGCCCCGATACCACAAAGATATGGCAAAAAATCAGATGAAGACTCGGAGCTATTCTAATTATAGCTCCTTTGTTATGAAACACTGCCGGCATCTCCCCGATGCTTTGTGGCTACGATCTATTTCGGATGTGGACATCCTTATGGGAGAAGGGGAGATAATTGTAAAGGATAAAGGTCCTTTCAAAGGTGAAATAGGAATATGGGGCAACACATGTATTCATAGAAGTTTCTGACACGTGTACGAACCATGCGGGGTTCGTTGCCTGATCGGTGCCGAATCTTGGCACGCACATTTCCTTTATATCTTGGGTCCCCCTGGGACCCCTGGATTCTGGCAAGAATTAGTCTTGGCCCACACAGACCAATACACCTTTTATTCCCTCTCCCAAGCCAACGTATCTTACCCGGTTGACAGGCCTTACACCTGAAAACAGTAAACCCTTACACATCGACGGGGTAGGCACTATAGCGATCTATAGTATCAGCGCAGTCGATAGCAATAAAACAGTCAAGATAAAGCTATATAACACCAAGTACTCGCCCAATTTCTATAGTAATCTAATATCTAATAGATTGATAATAAAAGCGGGGCTAGTAATAAACTTTAGGAAGAACTACATCGAAACAACTACTAGAAAACCGGTATATAGAGTATATCAAGACTAGAAGTTAACATAATTAAAATAACCGAAGGACTTAGTTTTCGCTACTAAGAAGTTAGTAAGAGAACCAAAGACAGAAGCATCGATCTAAACTTAGTATAGACGCCTAGGCCACATCGGCCAGCAGCGCCTTACTAAGCTAGCAGAGATGACTAAGGGGATCACTATTGAAAGCAACCCTAGCAAGAAGTAGGTATATAAAGCTTATTAATTAGCAGATACTCCGAAGCAAATCTCTCGCTAGAAGATAGGCTAAGTATATAGTATATTTAGACGTATCCACTTCGACCTAGTATAAAATCAACCTACTTATAATAGATATATCTAGTTAACGCATTTTTACCTTAATAGTATTAAGTGCCACTTTATCTTTATATATACTAAGAAAAGTGACTACCAAATCGTCGTTAGGAAGTTCCTAGCATTAGTCAAGAACTGGTTAAAGATAGAGATCAGAGTGTTCCACTATAACAACGAGCGGAGCGTAGGTTATAAAGTTAAAACCATGATTAAAGCCGAGGGATATATAATTAAGCACTCACCACCTAGCTTACTAGAGATAAACAGTCCTACCGAGAGATCTAAAGGGATAGTAGTAAGAACTACTAGAGTTCTAATCAATAATACAGATCTCCCTAAGAACCTATAGCCAGAGGCAATATATACAGCAGCATATATCCTAAATAGGACTCCGATATAGCTTAGAAATCAATAGATCATACCATAGAAAGAATTGATAAAGCATGCCACACCAGACGGTATCCATCACTAGACAATCAACCTTTTAAATATAAGGTTATATAGTTGCTTAACGTACTCGAGAATCATCAAGAGAGTATAGTCAGATAAGATAGCACCTAAAGCAGAGATAGGATATCTTATAGGGTATATCTCCAAGAACCTATATAAGATATAATTCCCCCATAAAGGCCGAAATAGAAGGGTCGACGTCGTCAGAGATACCGTTTTTAATAAATCAAGGAGGTATTCGAAATCGACGTCGATGCCTAAGACAGAAGATGCTATTAGTACCATAACAAACGGACTAGGCATTAGTAATCAGAACTAGCCGTAAGTGCTTACTAGTGAAGAAGCACAGGCTAAGATCAACACCCAGATAGAGATACCGAGATCGATAGCCAAGATAGCACTATAAGATAAAACTAAGTATACCGAGTAAGCCAGAGATAAAGCAGCTAAGTCAGACGATACAGCTAATAAAGAAGATGATAAAGAGGATAGGCAGAGAACCCCGCTATAAATAGGTAAGGAAGTAGCTAGATTGCCTACCCTATAGTCTATTATTAGACCAAAAAAGCAAACAAAGGGAGAGCAAATAGATCCCTAGAGAGGACTGCTAGGAAGCTTCCTAAGAAGCTTCCCAGATATACCATCCTCACTACTACTATCAAGAACATCACTATCAAAACCAGCCTTAGTATCCCTAAATCCATTAAATCTATCGATTCTATCGAAACCAGCACCCAGAGAAGCACTATCATCGTCGCTAAATCTAATCTCCGTGATCCCGTCGATCGAAACTAGGGGGGTGGATAGGTATAGGGATATAGAAGTGAGAGATATAGAAGTAAGTAATAACGAAGCAGAGATAGAGAGATAGCTATAAAGGGAGATAGCATACTCGCCGTCCCATCGAGACCAATCCCATCGAGACTAGTCCCATCGAGACTAGTCCCATCGAGACTAGTCCTATCGAGACTAGTCCCATCGAGACCAGTCCCATCGAGACCAGTTCCATCGAGACCAGTCCTATCGAGCGTCCTCCTAAGCATCGTCATCATCATCCCAAAGAGCACTAAGAGATATATCAGGTAATATCGACATATCAAACGTCATCACTAGTAGTAGATCTAGGAGACCAAGGACGGATCCAGATTATATTATATACCTATCTCTTAAAGACTAAGCAGAACCACCAAGCTTACTTTATGCCTTCTCTATAGGCATAAAGAAACGATTTAACAAAAAGCTCTACCGTGATAAATTACCTCCGCCACCAAAGAACTAGTCCCAAATTAAGGCATATCAGTTCGGTAAAGAGTTTATTACGGCAGCTAGCTTCAAAGTCTAAACGTTAAAGAAGAAAGAAACCTACACCGAAATTCTAATCCCGAACCAAAGAAAAATATAAATACTACCGTTAAAATAGGTTTTCATATATAAATTTAACGCCGACGGATTCCTCGAGAAGTTTAAAGCGAGAATCTATATTAGAGGTGACCTTTAATAGTTATCTATAGAAGAGAAAAGAGCGGCTACACTAGCTGTTAAAACAGCGAGAGCTATCTTTGCCTTAGTGGCAGCATTTAACCTTGATATGATACAGAGAGACATAATCACTACATTCTTAAATTCAGTACTATAAGGTAAGGTCTATACTAAGTATCCACTAGGATTCGAAGTCTTAGGTTAATACTAGCTACTCTATAGGGCGCTCTACGGCTTAAGAATGTCACCAAGATTATAGTAGTAAGAAGCAACAAGGGTACTAGTAAAACTAGGCCTTACCCTAGTACTAGAAGATCCGTATATCTTTATCACGAATAGCATCATCGTCTTCTTCTACGTCGACGATATCATTATTATAAACCATCCAGATCCTTACTATACTAAGCAAGCCGCTAAGCTAGATCAAGAAATCAAGAAGCAATAGGAATTACGAGAACTAGACGCAAACTGGTTCTTAAATATACGCATTCTCAGAGATAGAGATCAGAAGAAGCTATAGCTATATTAAGATAGCTATATTAAGAGTATAGCAGCTAAGTATAACCTAATCACTACTAGGAAAGTAGGGTCCCTAATAAGTATAGGGACAGAGCCCCTTCTTCCGTACGATAGAGTAGCATCACCGAGTCAGATTCATGGTTTCTAGGCTAAGGTTAGATCTGCTTAGTATACTACTACTATCACCCGGCCAGATGCTACAAAGGCCACAGCTAAACTAGCTAAGTTCTTAACAAACCCCAGTCCGAAGTATATCGATGCTATTAATCGAGTCATTTAATACCTATATGAAACTAGGTACTAGGCCATCGAGTATAGTACTAGAAATCATCAAGATAAACAAAATAACAACTAAGGTTTAAACGTGACACTAAGTCCCATAACGTAGAGTCTCTAGCTTACTACAAAGTTAGTTGAATTTGTAAGCGACGCTTCATTCGGAGACAATAAAGATAGGAAGAGTTCCGAAGGTTATATCTGCAAGTTATACAGCGGTCCGATCGATTAGAAAGTATCGAAACAGAAGACAGTAACGACATCGATAACTGAGGCAGAGCTTCTTACTCTAGCAGAAGCCGGAAAAACCGTCTAATAGTGGCGTCGAGTCCTCGAAGTACTAGGCTTCCAACCAGATCATCCCTTATCTATTATATATAACAATCAGCAGACAGTCGATCTGTTAACAAAGGAAGGATCGACGATGTATACGAAGCTACGGCATATGGATATCAATCGATCCTAGATGAAGTAAGAAGTTAGTGTAGGCAGAGTCAATGTGGACTAGGTTCTAACTACGGCTATACCGGCAGATAGCCTTATAAAAGCGCTTCTAAAATAGAAGCAGCATCTCTTCCGAGAGATGATTAGGATAAGAGAAATCAGGCATCTGATTCACCCTAAAGAAGAAAAGTGAAGAAATGAAGGAATTAGCAGCTCTTAAAAGCCAGGAAAATGCAGGCTTTAAGAGCTGGGGGGTGTGTCAAAGTGCAAGGTTGCATACATGGATTTACATGGTATTATACCATGGAGATCATGTGACTTCGAGTACTGGATATACCATA
>JNNR01000548.1:0-11526 GCA_000733025.2 Penicillium nordicum | reverse complement strand
CATCTTTCTTTTTTTTTTTTTTTTTTTTTTTTGCCCCCCCCCCCCCCCCCCCTTCTCCGACGCGCTGTTATTTCTGCGAGATAAAGTATTGTCTCGATTCTTGGATTCCGCCCCCGGGGCCAACAGTAGAGGGGTTGTACCAAACCACCGGGTTTTCTCCCGGGTCTCTAATCACTCGCTGGGTCAGTTGGCTACTAACAGCATCCCCGTCAGGCACTTCATTCGGAAGATCTTCGCTCTTCTTGGCTACCAACGGATATGCAGTGGTTTCCTAGTGCGCCTCCATGGACGTCTCGTTTTGATATAACTTCAACACATGCGGGCGACCCATCTGCCTTGGACACCTTCTCTCTATCCCTCTTTGTCCGTCTGCTGCGCTTGAATTGTTGCCTTGGGGAGAGAACCCATGCTCTCGGTGGGGAGTTTCATAAGTTCTGAGATGAGCACCGCACTAGGGAGTGATTTGTCCTCCCTTTGCTAAATTCGAACTCTGAACGCGCCACTCCTCCAGCTCACATGAAGGATTGGTTGAAGACCATGGCCACTTTCATGAAGAAGTTCAAAAGGAAGCGTAGGGTGTCAACAGAACTCCACTCTCGCTGGGGTGATGTTTCTATCACCTATCCCACACAAGGGTCCTGGAATCAGTGGGATCAAACTTCTGGTTTTGTCACGAATGCACCAGTGAGGGCAGACATACAGTCTGAAGAAAACCAACAATATCGCCCGGGTGGCCCATTACGCCAGCCGAGTTCTAGCGCCTCAAGCAGACGATCGCGAAGCACAGCCACCCGAGAACACCAAGTGGGAGACAATCCATCGTTTCCTACAGGATATTTCAACCAAAACATACGGCGTCGTGTGGGAGATAGAGATACACACACACCGCCATCCCATACACCACCAGGTCAAGGACTCGGCCTTGGCGATCTCAGGCATGGGCCAAGTCGCCGACCCTCAAGCTCTATCATCGATGACGAATGCACTACCGATGAGTCATGCGACGAAGAACTGGAAGAACGAGATATTCTGGGCCCACGAATTGAATTGAGCCCTCGAGAATACGGCATGGGAGATGCGTTGCACACAACACGCGACGATGCCCAAGATTTCGATATCCCAGCCAAGTCCCCTCCGCTCGCAGTGACTTCACGCATGCGCCGTTGTAGCCTCCAAAGCTGTGCAACAGAACCCACAGTATCTATATCTGGTGGCACCAACTCAAGACGAACGAGTTCTACCGCCGCATCTTCTATCTCTGCCCCTTCTATGCCACCCTCTACCCCTCGTGTTCCATACAATACCCCGAAGCAACCTTCCTTCCCAGAGAAAAGATACCCTCCCCGTACAAAACAGCGGGAACCTGAGTCTGCGCCTCGACAGGAAATGGTGCCTTCCTATGATGAGCTCTATGGTTGATATGTTCCAAACAATCTCTATGTTCAACTAGAAGTCTGTATGTGGTGGTTTTTTATTTGTTACTTTTTTTTTTTTCGTTTGGGCGTAACCAATCAATCTTGTTCGAATCAGTCTCGTTCAGAAGACCTGTGGTCGCCCGTTGGACTGGATTCATCTCAATTTTATCTATTAATTTTTGCATTATGGAGGGTTTATTTGCAATTAAAGTCATTTTATATAATTATTTTGACCAAATATCAAGAAATTTTACCCAAGTACAACACACCTTTTGTGTCTATACAGTATGGAGTAGGGTATACTTGGATATTTTACTTCAAAATCCGGAGTCCCTTCTTCTCCCGGCCCTAGCAAGAGTAGGTTCCCTTGGCAGATCAAAGCTTCAAATATTTTGTTTTTGTTCTTTTCCAGTCCAGAGATGCCGACATCCGTTTTTCCAAGTCCTGACCGGATTTTGCGACTTCACTCAGATGAGGGGGTGAACATGCGCCCGTGCATTATGCAGAGGGTATCACAGTCACAACCCACCACTCACCAATCAACCATCAGAGCCCATCACACTCTGTATGCCTGCAGCATATCCACTGGAAGCAGGATGACGGGGCGATCACTCCATCCCCCACCAACCGTTCCTCGATTCCCCAGCCAGAGTGCAGTCACCAACCAGCCTATAGACGGCGTTCTCTAAGCGCCGAGGACCAACGTTGGGAGGAAGAGAATGTGCCTGATTCGACCGGCGCATCCCTTCCGTTCCTTCGCCCAAGCATTAGCAGCTCTGCAGGTGCTTGGATTGTGCAGTACTTCCCTGTCCTGTGAGCTCTTTCGACAAAATCACTCCACCTAGTCATCACATCCAAACGGGACGGAGCGAGAGCTGCTCGCAGTGAAAAAAAGAAGCTTTCCCGCCCCGAAAAAAAAGACTCACGATCTTAAGTTCTAATTTACCGTTTCTCATGCGAACGTGAGGTCGCTTTATCCGGCACTCTGCCTACTTTCATCCCACCTCCTTGGCGGTCGCTGTAAGAACAGAAGCTGTTGAACTTTCTGTTCACTACGGCCCATCATGCTCGGGCTAAGTGACGGAAGTTTAAGGTCCTCCAGGATGCTAGCTTTTGTCCTGGCTGCGATTTTGCTGAATAGCCCAGCTCCAGTGGTTTTCGGATTGAAAACCACGCCGGGTTCACCCTGTACAGATGTGTGCGGTACAACGGCCAACACTACATCTTCCGAGATTGCGTGTTTGGATCAATCGTACAATCAATCATCAGTAGGGAAAAGTTTCCAAAAATGCATCTCCTGCCAGTTGGACAGCAAGTTCAACGATGCGAACACTGGAGAGTCGGATGTCAACTGGGGACTGTGTATGTTGTACCACCTTCCAATGATCGCAGAATGCAGTTTGTCGCTCAGTGCTAACCAATCGAACCAGATAACCTGCGCTACGCCTTTTCGACCTGTGTGTTTGGATCTCCAGACTCGATCTCAAATACCTCGTCTCCCTGTCCAGTCGCATGCGATGGTGTGCGCTTAGCAGTCGAAACCAACATTGAAGACCCAGATACATCGAATCTGAATTCGTGGTGTGACACTCCGTCTTTCGCAGATAACGTTGTCAATACCTGCGAGTTCTGTTACAACTTGACAACCACCCAGGTGTACATGGCAAACTGTACGTATGCCCTGCAGCCCTTCCTGTACCAATATGATATCAGCAAATCCAAAGAAACCACAACTAACCATTATCCAAATCCAGTTCTCGAGTCCATCCGCTACAATTGCCACTTCAAGACAGCAACGGGCAAGGCATTCGAAATAGCCCCAACAAGAATCTTCACTCAATCCCTCCTCCCCTCAAGTCTCTCTCTCACAACGCCCGCTTCCAAAGTCTCAAAACTGGATCTGGGAGTGGTGATCGCCGTGCCAATCGTAGGATTTTTAATCCTCGTCGTGTCACTCGCGTTGTGTTGCTTCTTCTTCATCCGGCACCGACGCAAGAAGACCCGTCGGAACCGCCACACGGTTAACCCGTACAACCACTGGAACGGTGCATCGCCGATCAGCCCACAGCAGCAGCAGCAAGCCTGGGCCGAGCAACAGATGTATAACTCTGGCGGGTATGGGCACGGGTCTGGTTTTGGCTTCGTTGATAATGATGGCCGTGGACAAGAGCTTGCATATGGCCACCAGGACCAACATTATCAAAACCAACAGTACCAGCAGCACTTCCAGGGGCAGGATAAGTCGGGTTTTTCGCAGGATATTATCGAAGAGTCTCCTCAGCAGCAGTACCAGCAGCAACAGTATGCTCAACAACAGTATCAGCAGCAGCAGCAGCAGCAGCATGGTCAGGTCCCTGCTCAAATATTTGAGCCGGATCAAAAGGGTCAGCATGGTCAGGTACCTGTTCACCCTCAGACCTTTGATCCAGATCAAAAGAACCCTCAGCAGTGGCAATGATTGTTGTGACAACTTGTACCTTGTTGTATTTACTTTGTTACTGTATAGCATTGGTGAAATGTCTGCGGATAGCAGAGTCAGTTTGTGGCTTGGATGTAATGAGACCAGGATATCAGCTCACCTCATTGTCGACGGCGTTTGGGTTCTTGTTTTATGGAGTTATTCTGCTCCATCGCGTCAATATATCCCCGACATCTTGCAATGTCTGCATGTCTTTGGCGTATATAGTATAGTCAATAGTCAAATGGAGAAAAAAATGTCCCAACACCCAAAATATCTCAGTAAAGTACAGTATAGGACTTAAAATAGAAGATTGAGAAAAAGGTAGAACTCCAAAAAACAGCATCCAGCATGACCAGGAAGGGCGGCAAGAGGACTTATGTAGCAATTATCACCCCCCTCTACGATCTAAATATATCCACATACACACATACTATAGATCCGAAAATAGCATTGACAAGCCGCCCAGCAATGCCAAAAACGGGACAGGCAGAACCTACGCAAGCCAAACTGTCAGATAATACGAGAAGATCGGCTATACAACCTCCGGGCGACGGGCTTTCGTGGTTCAGTGTCGCTGCAGATTGGCTGGCTGTTCTGCAGGCGTTTCAGCACGCACTGCCAAGGGTCTAAGGGTCCAATGGGAGATGGGATGGTCGAACTTGAGGTTATTTTTGGATTTGTGGATATGTGGACTCTGTTGTGATTTTCTGGCTTTGATTATGGAGGGTTGGAGCTGTTTGGAGGGCTTGGTGCTGAGTGCTTAGCGGTATGCTTAGGTGGGTTGTTGAACTTCAGTGCTGTCATTTGTCCACCTGGTACAATTGTTTTGATATTTTGATATAGAAGAAATAAACCAAAAGAGTTCCAATTGGACTACAAATATGGTGCTTGGAAACAACATTGAATGTGTAATTGAAGAGAATTGAGAAAATTGGGAGAAGAGAAGTCAACTGGAAGACTCTCAGGCTCTCCGCCGTTGATCTACACTTTTATCTCTTCCCCTCACATTTGGAGACAGAGCTCTTTGACCTTCCAAAGCTCCCAACCAGCCATGTCCAACAACCTCACCCAAGAACAAATTAAAGTCCTCGAACAATCGCGACAACGTCTCGTGCAGCTCACACGCTCACTAGGCTCACTGATCGCAAGTCTAAACCAAAGCGACCCTCTTCCGCCCTGGTAAGAGCTCTACCATCCATCTCCTCCAACCAACGCCAATCCCAGACCCAAGCAGACAAATGCAACAAGACAATACGTATATCCAAACCCATAAAACTAACCCCCAAAAACCAGGACCTCCCTCCAATCCCAAGCAAGCATCATCTCCAACAACCTTCTCAGCGTCTCGGACCAACTCTCCGACCAACGCGACCTCCTCTCCAATCTAGTCGCGTACCCAGGCCCAGAATACCCAGGCAAGACACAAGCAAACACGCTCGAGCAACTCCTTCGCACAAAACTCGATCCCCGCGTCGAAGACTGGGTTGCGCGCGGCCGCACGGCCGGTACAGAGCCCGCTGCGGGACAGTCTAATTTCTCCGACCCGGATGCGGCGCACAAACCGCTGAGCGAAGCACAGCTCGCTGATCTGTGGGAATGGGCGCCGCTGGAGGCGAACCAGGAAGCGCGGCGGAGGAATTGGGGTGGGAATTTTACGCTTGAGGAACGGGAAACTGGGATTGAGAATGTTGTTACTGGATTGAGGAGGCAGTTGGAGGATGACGATGGCTCTGAAGAGGAAAGTGAGGGGGAGGAGGGGGATGCGGAGGAGATGGATGTTGTTGGTGTTCATCGGAAGCCTGGTGCTGCGGAGTTGGAGTACAATATTGCTCCTCATCACCCGCATCCTGTGCACCCGTTCGTGCCGTTGGATCTTATTTTGAGACATATGACTACTGGGCGCATGCCATAGTCTTCGATATTTAGAGACTTGATAAGCCTTGACTCATGACATGTGGTCTGTGTTTACGGTTCGACTGGGTCTATGGTTTTCCCATGAATACAACTCCTCGTGGCTCGTTCCTACAATTGCGTGGTTCAAAAAACGGACGGCGTTATTACTATTTTAACCAAAACCGAAAAAAAAACGAAGTGAAGCAATCGCTGAGCTTTCTAACCCCGGCGGCGGGTGGTGGGTGTCTTCACGCTAGGTCTGGGAGACGCTCCCGTGCTCTGGGCTAATGGTGCCTTCTCAACTGCCTTTGGGCGAGGAGCAGCGGCCTTCTGTTTGGGCGCCGGGGCGTTCCAGTACCAGATCATCTGGATCGCGAGGATCACATTGAGGGAGAAGCCGCCAATGAATCCGTAGAGGATAAACTTGTCGTCAACTTCCTGGAGGGTCGTGAAGATTCGGGACATGGATCCGATGAGGTAGTTGAATACCTAATTAGAAAAAAAAAAAAAAGAATTAGTGTTCGAACTGGGATCACGTTAGAGGGCAAATAGAATCATACCGTGAATGCACTAAGCTGTCCGGTTCCTCCCTCACGCCAGATGGTATAGATTTGAGGTGCCTTGCTAGCAACACCCAAAGCACCCGCACCAGCCTGAAGGTAGGCCATGGTTTGCGCATCCACCAGGGTCTGGTCGAACAACAGCGCATAAATACTGGCAGCTACGACAGCGATGAAAGCCGCGGCGGCGGCGGAGCGTCCGGCATAGTTCAGGACCAGAACACCGATAGCGATATCCTGCACGGCGATGAGAGCGGTCTCGCCATAGGTGCTGAATGGGAACTGGTTTCGCACGCCGTACGAAAGAGTGATGAGCAAGCTGGCGGTTTCGAGGGCGTAAGAGACGAATGAGACACCGGCGGAGGAGCGGGAGTTGATCAACTTCAAAATCTGCGGGATTTTGACGACTGCACTGGCACCAACGATGGCAATACCAAGGGCCTTGGAAATGGCGAGTGATGTGCAAGCAGGGTCCTTAGTGACATCGAGATCGACCAACAGTGCGTTGTGGCAAGACTTTCCAATCAAGGACACAACGGCATCATGCACTGGCTCGGGGATGGCCGAGACAATAGGCGTCAAATAAGGCTGAAGGGGGGTAATCACTGTGTTCTGAATGGTATCCATAATGAATATAAACGATCACCAGAAAAAGAGAGAACAGTGTTGGATCAGGCAATATCTCGAAGAAACAATTTGTTGACATTCCGAAGGTGAACGGATGTGGCCCGTGCATCACCGGGGAAATTCAACTTCTCTCGTTCACTTTTCTTCCTTCTGCATGACCGACCCGCCATGATCCCTCTGCGGCCATCCATTCTACGGAGGCCTCGAGAGGCGCTTGTGTGCTCACAATGTCTCTTTGGGCCTCGTCATGTCCGCCCCGAGGGCATTCGGGGGTTCCTATCATCCTCGAAACGGCGGACCGGGACTGCGGATGAGTCCCCTTCAGTATTCCACAAATCATATTTCTCAGCCAATCGATTCTACGACGGGTCAAATAACAAAGTTGGCTTGCTGTCTTCACTTACGTCGTCCAACGCGAAAAGCAAATCAACCGTTTCTTCATCTCCCAGCGTCAGTCAGTCGTCTGCAACAGCATCATCCGCCGCGATTGCGACAGAAGCAACACCAGAGGAACTACCACATCGGCGGCGAAAGCGCTTGAAGGAGGAAAGCAATTTAACCGGACAACCAGAACCCAGCCTCCCGCTGGATGCCTCGGCGCAATTGTCGAACTTCTCATCCACACTCCCCACTACCTCCCTCCGCCGCAAGTTGGCTGCATATTTCGCCCTGACAAAACCGCGACTGTCCTTCTTGGTTGTACTCACCACCACCACTGCATACGGGATGTACCCAATTTCGTCCCTGCTCACCCTCGACCCGGCTATGACCCCACTCCCCACACTTTCAACCTCGACCCTGACCTTTATATACCTGACGGTGGGCACTTTCCTGTCTTGTTGCAGCGCCAATACACTGAACATGATGTTCGAACCAAAATACGACGCACTCATGTTCCGGACGCGTAATCGTCCTATTGTGCGCGGACTTGTCTCGCGCCGGGGAGCTCTGCTCTTCGCGATTGGTACCGCCGTCACGGGCCTGTCGCTCCTTTATATCGGGACCAACCCGACAACTACCGCTCTATCCGCTTCCAATATTTTCCTATATGCTTTTGTATACACACCATTGAAGCGAATCCACGTAATCAATACCTGGGTTGGCGCGGTGGTGGGTGGCATTCCACCGCTCATGGGATGGATCGCCGCAGCAGGCCAAACGGCGACAATTGGTCATGACACATGGCGCGACATGCTCTTCAGCGAAGAGAGCATTGGAGGATGGCTGCTAGGTGCAATCTTGTTCGCCTGGCAATTCCCCCACTTCAACGCCCTATCCCATCTGATCCGCGATGAGTACAAAGCAGCCGGCTACAGGATGTTGTGCTGGGTAAACCCAGCTCGCAATGCTCGGGTTGCTCTGCGGTACTCTATTCTGATGTTCCCCATCTCCATTGGTCTCTGGTGGGTCAATGTCGTCGGACATGGTTTCCTTGTCGGTAGCACTTTCGCCAATGGCTGGCTAGTCCGCGAGGCATACCGCTTCTATCAACACCAGGGTGCGAGCGGCACTGCACGTGGCCTCTTCTGGGCCAGTATCTGGCAACTGCCTATTCTCCTGGTCGGCGGCCTAGTGACTAAGAAGGGTCTCTGGGATGGCGTTTGGAAGAATATATTCGGGCAAGCCGATGAAGAGGATGACGAGTATTTGTACTACGAGGACGAAGAACAGTTAGAAGGTGAGAAGGCTAAGCTCCAAGATGGTACATCATCCCGTGCGCCATCAACCCGGACAAGCGCTCTGTCCACTGCATGAGCTTTGAAGCACAAGTCTCTCGTGCTGGATATCTTCCACTTTCATTCATTGTCCATTGGATCCACATTTTCGTTCTGGAATTTTGTCTTATACAGCGGTTTGGAGTGGCGTTTCTTTTTTTTTGACTTTGTATAACACCCGTCTCCTATATGTAGCTGCATGTACCAGATTTAGGCCGCGGTCGCGCCTATCAACTTGAATATTCTACCGACTCATTCTCTGGATTGACTTTCAATACGATTGCTGATCCGGTTTCGAAAAGAGGCATGTCCACTGAAAATCCCTTACGTAGCTGACAAAGAATATGGTGAGTGGCAGATGTCGAGAATAACACCCTCAAAATTGCATTTGGTAGAGGATTGGCAGGTGGGTTAATAATGACTTTCCTATACCCGCAGCCTCCGCCTCTTTCCCAATGCAGCTCCTGTTAGGAATCTAGGAAGGGCATGGAGTCAATAGATAGGGCTCCAGGGAATAAACAAAGAGAAGGGCTCAATCGTCCTGGAGAGCAATGAGATCGATCACCTGATCCGGTGATCTCAACACCTTGGCAATTTTGGTTCTAGCTATAGTTTGTATAGAGAAACTGACAGTGACTTGGACTGGCTCAGACTATCAATCAGATCTACCACGGTCACTTCTAAAGCGCATCACGACGACATTAAAGGACCTCGGGACTCGATATTTCCAATTGAACCCAAATTGACCAAAATGTCCGGATACATTTAGTACAGGGCTCTTAGGCATGATTCTTATGTAAATACCTCCAAAAGTTGGCACTCGTTTAACTTGGAAAAGTAGGATTCATGGTGTCCAAGTACCGTAATGTAAGGAACGGCTTATGTTAAGCTGCTGGTTGATCCATATCCCTCTGCGTGAGCTTGATCATTAAGGGGCTCTTCGTCCAAAGAGTATAGCACTTTTGATCTTCCCAATCGATGTCTGGCTCCGCCAGTTCCAAGTTAAAATTGAAAATCATCCTGGTGAGAATCAAGCGCATTTCAGCATAGGCCAGGCTAGATGATGACATGTCAGGACAAAGGATCTCCGGTGTGGGAGTTCAAAGTGAACTTACTTTCGACCAATACAGTTTCTCGGACCAACGCTGAAAGGCTGCAGTGCATCTTTATTATCAGATGCAAAGGTAGGATCGCCGAGATGACGCTCAGGGATGAACTGATCCGCATGTTTGAAATTCGACTCGGAATGATAAGTGGCTATAGGGGCGACGGATACAACTGTCTTGATGCTTGTTAGATTTGGAGCAGATTGGCGCTCAGGTGAGATCTTGACATACTCCTCCGGGCACCCAGTGTCCATCAATTGTTTCTCCTTGAGCATCAACAAATCGCGGGAGGCCAACCGGGACCGGTGGGAAAACCCTCAACGACTCGTTTATAACAGCCTGTGTATATCGGAGCTTACTGCAGGTGTCCATATTAATCTCTTTGTCTGAGTTGAATGCCGTTCGAACCTCATGTTGCAGTTTGGCAAGTGCATTCGGATTTTTCAACAAAAGATAGGTGGCTCCAGACAGTATTGTTGCGACGGTTTCGGAGCCAGCAACGATGATAAAGCTGGCATTTGAATACAGTTTTCCACGGGGAAACTCTTTCTCGGTGTCTTGATGTTTGAGGATATTGGCGAAGAAGTCGGGACGATCATTAGACTTCTCTGTTCTCGCATCGACTTTCTCTACCGTCAATTTCTCATGGTTGTTTTTAGCATCAATTAGGCTTCTTGGTGCTAATAAACCAAGAAGAAAGTTTCCTCCTGGTAAGCGGCTAATCACACGACAAATTGTGCCAGCTTTAACATTGTCGAAGACCATGCTTACCCATGGATGATAGTTGGAGTTTTGGAGACAACCAAATGGTTCACCAAATGAAAGATCGCCAATGATATCAAACGTGGCAAAGTTATACCATGAGACGATATCGATGGTCTCAGCGCCTTTTTGTGCTCTTTGTCGTAAACGATGAATGAGAAGATCGACGTAGCCCTGAATGACAGGTTCCTGGCCCCGTAGTGAACTGTCGGAGAACGCATGTGAGAGCGAGCGACGAACAAATGCATGATCGGCATCTCCAGAGAGAAGAATACTCGGGTACCCGTCGACAGATCCCTGGTAAAATCTATGATCTTTCTGCTTTTGGCCATGACCCGGCCGAGTTGCATAGATTCGCTTCCAGGCATCTCCTTCGGTTAAAAACGAGAGCTCATCTGGCGCTATACGGAAAACGGTGCCATATCTCCGATGCAAGGCTGTGGTGACTTTGGGTGCGTTGCCAGTGGCTACCATACGTAAATAAGGGAGACGTGTTGCAGCCATAATCTTGGGCCCAGGGTATTTTGCCAATGGATGAAAGTAGACATTGTAAATGATTACACCGATGAAATAGAGGGTAATCTAGATAGCAAACAGAAAATCAATGTTCAAGATTCATTCTCCGTTCATATTTTAGCCAAGAATTGCTTACGGGCAAGATGGACAGCGCGAAGAACGCTCCATATGGGCGAACTAACGCGTCACCTGAGTAGTCGAGGACTCTGGTGAGAACGGACATCGAAGCTGAATGTCAATTCAAAATCTTGATTTTTAATCGAGCCCCTCAATAGAAGATAGGCTGAACCTATTTATACCTAACTGAGGGGGGATCCTCAATTTGATGCAAGTACTTGAACGCACGATGGCAAGAAACAGAACAAAAACACACGTAACGTAAGCCCCGCAATGCACCTGGGCATGCATGCAATACCTAGCGGATGGGGGGGGGGGGGGTGGAAAGGAAAAGCAAACACTTGGACCCTCAAA
>JNNR01000549.1:0-11542 GCA_000733025.2 Penicillium nordicum | reverse complement strand
ATATATTCGGATCTATCTACGTTTATACGCTAGGAATAGTAGGAATTTAAGTAGTTAGGAGCCTCTATAGAATTCCTAGGGGAGGAGGTTATAGCTAAATATATTATTACGAAGGTACGGATAACTATACGTAGGAAATAGACTAAAGAATCCGTTAATAAAGTACCCGAGTAGGGCCCGTTAGGTATAGACGAGTAGGACTCGGAAGCGAACGACTATAAATCCGAAGATTTATAAATAAATAAATCTTTAGGGTATAAATCGGTAGAGGACACTTATTAAGAGTCTATAAAAGACTTAGTCCGGATAGTAAGCCCGTTCGTAGTTATTGTTCTATCTTTATTAAGAGATATTCGAAGAGCTTATAATAATAAGAAGCTAAAGAAATTAAATAATTAGAATTATATTATCTATATATTAATATAGAAGGAGCCGCCTAAAAGGGGTAAAGCTTAGGAAACGTCGCTAAAACGCGGCTACGAAGGTATAGAAGCCTCGAAAAAGAATTAATATATAGAAGAGGGGTCCGAATAACCCTAAAAAGACTATTATAACTACCTAATATTAGAAGATATCTACGGATTCTTTAGAATCCGCCTTAAAGACTTAGATTCCGACTCCTCGGTATTATTAGCCTCTTCCTACTAGCCTTAGGAAATAGTAAAGTCCTATATAAACTTATAGTTATACTATATACGCCGGTATACTTCCTAGAGACGTTCGAAAACGTCTAAAAAGTACTTATTATCCTTACTATAATAGACTTTTAGCTAGTCTAAAGAAGTAGTATATAGGGTCGTATTAAAAACCGGATTAGTACGGGGAATAGTATCTATATAGGTAGGGGGTTTAGGGTTATCACGCTTATCCTTCTTACTCTTCTTACCCTTAGCCTTCTTATAGGCTAGTTAGGCTATAGCGGTAATAGGAGTAGGAGCCGTATATTTCTTACTAGCCTTAATAGTATCCTAGCGAGTCTTAGCTTTCGTAATAGGCGCCTAAGGAACCTTAGTAGTAGCCGTAATCTTATCTTTGTCCTTATTCTTACCCGTACGGGCCGGCCTAGTACTAGCACTATTATTACTACGGATAATTAGAGCCGGTCCGGTAGCTATAGCCTTCTTCTTCTTAGCGGTATAGCGAGCGATAATATAGCGGGTTATAATAGGTTTATCCTTAAAAGGGTTATCGGGTTAGTAGACCCGAAGGAAGTCGTATACCTACTTCGGGGTATTAGTAGTACTACCCGAAGCGCCTATAAACCACGTTAATAACTATATAAGACGGATCGGACCTAGGAAACTTACGTAAAGAATACTTACTACCGGTACTAGAATACTAGTAGTTCGTATAAGCTAGATTCTACTAGGTACCTAGGCCCTTTAGGAAAACCAAACGGTAGGACCCTTATAGTCTATTACCGCGGGTATAAGGCTTATATATTCTACTAATAGGAGCCGTATAGCTAATTAGCTAGCTAAGCGTAGCCCGTATATAGCTAATAGAGGCAATACGGGGAAGCTTATTAACCCGCTAATTAAGCTAGGTCCGCTTTATATCGACCCGATACTATATTTAGTCCGCCTATATACTAGACAACTTAATAAGTATAGGAAACCTAGTATTATTACGACCGGTACCTATAGAGCAACGGTTAGCTCTATACGAATAAGAATAAAGGAGATTATACGTACTATCGTCTACCTACGTAGCCTAACGGAGGTTACTAATAGTAATAGGTAATAAAAGGTAAGACTAACTCCTAATACTACTATACTAGGGTAGAATAGGAGGAATAGGGGCCGGAACGGGCGTAGCTACCTTAGCTATCGGTATAGTAGCCTTAGCTATAGGCCTAATAACTTTAGTAATAGGTCCGATCGGACCGGGAACTACTATAATAGGAGTACCGATAGCCCTAATAGGTCCCGGAATAACTATAACTATAAGATCGTTATTAGTAGGCGCTAAGTTAATTACGGCTAGAGATTATACTTTTATTATTATCTCCGTCCTTACCACTAGTTTCCCTAGATTCCCTAGTATTATTACCGGAACCCTCCTTACTACTACTCTCCTTACTACTATTACCGTCCGCGCCGTTATCGCCGTCGCCCCTAAGGACTATAGGCGGTTTAGGCTCCGTATATTCGGCCGCCTATAAGGCGATATAGGCCGAGGACCGAGTTATAATAGGCGTAGAAATATTAGAATTATCTATAATTAGATAGAAAAAGATAAAATCGATAAAAAATCGATAAAAGAGAAAGAAAGAAACTAAGAATTAGAAGCGAGAGAGAGAAGAAAAGAACTAATAGGCAGAGAACTAATAAATAACCTACTAAAGCGGACTAATCCTATTTATACTAGAACAATTATAGGCCTATAAGAACTATACCGCGTCCGTATAACCTATATTAATCTATCTTTAGCCTAGATCTACCCCTTTATCTCTTTATCTCTCTTCTAGCAACTTACTACTACTATATCTTATATATTTTAACCGTTTATTACTTTATTATTTAAAACGACTTGATTTCTAAGTATAAAAGACCTCGAATAAACCTTTATAAAGTTATTCTTAGTCTTACTTAGCCGAACTTCCCTTTGTTAAAAGATAATATATCCTAATATCTCTAAGAAGATACGGATATATCCGAACTTCCCTTTATTAAATATCCCGATACACCCTAATATCCCCGATAGACTTAGTGCATCCGAACATTCGTTATTATTGCCTCTAGGGCCTATACGTTTACTTATCTATTTTATCCGAGGAAACAGAGGGCCGTTTCCGATTCAATAGGGGAGGATATGATCCTAGAGGCCCTTTACTATACTTAGATTAGCATTATTGGTCCCTATATATATCCGTATAGGATATACCAAGGCCGAACCTACATTTCCGGGTGCTATGGGCACCCGTACTTAATGGTATTTAGACACTATTAACCCTAACATAATAAGAACCATGCGATACTTCACGAATCTCACTAGTAGCTAGAGATAGGCTTCGGTAAAAAATAGTATATATACTAGGACGCGAAATATTAGTCTAGTACCTAGGATATATTTTACTAAATCGCCTATAGCTTTAATAGTACTATAAAGATTATATATAAGCGCTATAGATAGATTCTTAAGTACCCGAACTTTATCTATAAGATAAGAGATAGGAAGAAATAGCGTTAAGGAACCTTAACTATAGAAAGTCAGCTTTCTAGCGTAGGGTATATAAAAGCTACCTAAGGTTAAAGGATAGATATTACTCGATTCCTATAGCTTAAGATATATTTCTAGTCTATTATTATAATTAGTTTTAGTCTAATTACTAGGCTATAACTAGAATACGCCGATCGCTAATAAATTTAATTAAGAGATATAGGAATAAGAGCTTCTTATATTTCTTATAGTCGCGCGTCTTTCCTTTCGGTTAATTAAGTATCCTAAGTTTTACCGCTTAATCTAGATAGTCTAGTCTATACGAAGGTCCCTAATATCCTTTTAGTAAAGACTATATAACGCCGGCTATAATCCTCTATATAGTAATAATAGGAAAGAATCCTAAGAATACTACTAGAAGATATAAAAATATTAATTACTCTTAATCGCTAGACCTCGCCTTTTATATAGGTATTTATAGCTATAACTAGCTATTTTATCGATAAGGACTAGTAATACCGTAAGGTCCTTCTCGGCTTTAAACCCCTTTACGGATTATACTCTAGTATAAATCTAAGTTCTATACTCCTTAATATACTTTTACGATATAAGATCGAAGATCGGGTCTTTATAATTACGACTAATAATATATTAAATAACTAGACGTTAGTTAATATACTATAATAAGTACTATTAGAAGATACTACCCTTATTAGGGTCCTATATCTTACTTATATGATTTAGTTAAGTCTTAATAAGCTTCTTAGGTATATTAAAACTTACCCGCTTAATAAAATAACGGAGATACGGTAGATAGAGTAGCGATCTTAGTTAGCGTATATAAATATAACTAAGTAAAATATTACTAATACGCTATCGAAGGTATATATTTATATAATCTAGAGCTATTATATTATACTAACTACGATATCTAGATTCGAAACCTTATAATCTATATAAATATAAGTCCTTAACGCCGGGAAACCTTCTATAATCTATAAGGCGAAATAATAAAGCTTATACCTCTTTAGGACGTTAAGATACGCTAGAATTCTACGTTTCTAATACTTCGACGTATAAAACGCTTATAATCGTTTTTCTAGCTATTTTATAATAAGTATAAGCGGCCTAATATAGTACTCGAGGATAAGAATAGCGCTAGGTTGACTACCTTCTTTTTATTATCTAGCCTTTCTTTGATTTTATAGTCGAACTATCAAAAACCCGGGATACTACTATATATTATATATTTCTAATTTATAATAAGCTATTTAAGTACTTAGAGCTATTAATTACCTAGCTTACGCGGGAAAAGACTACCTAGAAGCGATAGATACTTTAGGCGTTATAAGCTACGCGAAAGAAGCTTAACGAGTACTACTTTAAGATAGATAACGTACGAGTATATCTTTATAAAATCACTATAATACTTACTCTAGCGAATAAATTCTAGTTCTTCTAAATAGATGATTAGGATAATCGTTAGCGTACGATATACCGGAAGTCCTTTAAAGAGTATTTAGCTGTTTATAAAGAACGTCTTACCTAGCAACTGATATCTCCTCTATCTCTTTCGTTAGGGGGAGGAATATCGCGCCTAGACTCGATAGTAAAGCTAAAACGTCCCCGCTCTATTATAGTAGGCGATAAGCTTTCGTAATATCTTAATAGTAATATATATCCTTAACTACTTTACTTTATATAATATTAATTATACCTAATGTGAAGGGACGTAGCTAGTCTTGATTCAAACTAACTAAGCCGTTTGTAGTTATCTAAAAGCTTAAGGAGAGAAGTGGAAGCTGGCGTGGTCGAACGTAAACAAAAGGGGGTGTGTGGGAGGTCACGTGCACGCACGTGATGTCAACCGGGCACTGGCCCGTTACACCTAAGCTACTATAGATATAGCGCCTTTAGTATTTTAGAGGGAGAATACCTATCGTTTCCTAACTCTTATAGCCCTTATACGAGATATACTTTTAGTCTCTACGACTAGCGTTAGTATTAAACGACTTTTTAATACTACTCGAGATATATATCACTATCGCCGTAGAAGATTAAGTGTAATAACTATCTAGGAGTTAATAATATTTCTTTATACTTTAAAATTCGAGATCGAGGAGGAATAGATAATATTCCTATAGGAATTCTTCACTCGCGACGAGATTAAAGCGGTAAAGGAGGAGAAGGAAATTATACCTAATATAGTTAGCGTCGATCTAATTAGTGATACCGAGGAAGAGTAAACCTAGGAAGAGGAAGAGGTATAAGGTAGGGAGGGTATATAGGTTATAATCGATTATAATACTGACCCCCCCCTTCCTTCTAATAAAGATAGAAGCACTTAGATATATACTTCTATAAGGGCTCGGAAACGGATTAGATATAACGAGGATCTATACTAGTATTATTAGCGATTAATAGGATAGCGAATTTAACTATATAAGTTATTATACTAATTTCTAACCGCGGTTAAAAAGTTAATACTATTTAGATAAATATATATTCTAATCGCGTTCAAAAAGCCAATCCTATAATAAGGGAACCCTATATTTCTGACTGCGGTTAGAAATCTGGTGCCTAAGCCTAAAGAATATATTTCACGTATATCATGTCCTAAAAGTCAAATACCTAAAGAAACAGAGAAAGACCGCATAAAATATACACTAATAAGGACCCACCCGGTTTACATCGTTTGCCAAACCATTGGGGCCCTAAGAACCATTGCGGTTTGAGCTTCGAAAACCAAAAACCGCAATGGTTTCTGAAACTGGCCCCAAAAACCAAACCATTTGCGGTTTGGTTTGGTTTGGTTTTGCGGTTTTGCGGTTTTTGGCGCACTCTAGTAGAAAGGGATAGGTTCTACTATTACTTACTTAGTAGAAGATACGGTAAATAACTATAGTAGTAGCGCTAGCTGCTAACTGTTACGGACCTACCCGTCACCAATCAGTGGTGACCCACAGGGGTACACCGATGGGCCACCGAGAGCCAACCAGCAAAACTGCCATGCAGATCACGTGCAACATCCTATACTTTGGTCTCCCCAAGTATTTGGAACAAAAGAGTTGCGATCATGATCAGTGAGCACAGGGGTGATCACTCTGATCAAGGACCCACTTTCAGGGATTAGCCGATACATATGCTTCTATACGTATCGGACAACGCCTACACTGACAACTACCCACTTGGGTAATACGGAACACGTGATCGTGACTCCAGGATCTACTCCCAGGGAGTATATTCAGGAGTCACCAGCGACTCCAGTAGTGACCCCGGGGGAGTCACTTAGGGAGTAGGAAACGAAGGATATATAAGGACACTCCCTCATGTACTTAGTTTAGTTCTTCGTCTTCAATCCTACATTGTTACTTGTGTATACCTTTGGAACTTCAGTGACTCTTTAACTTGATTATAACTTGACAACACTCACGAGCAGACCAATACCTCGGTATAGATCTACTCGGCGCTCTACCTGGCATCGTTCCTCGATACCTCAAAAGGACCCATCCTGCAGTAAGGCCTGTTAGGCAACAGTACGGTTTGAGAGAACAGATCGTTGACGTTGGAAACCTGAGAAGCATAAGGCAAGTATAACCTGGAACCTCCTAACCTAACTGTGACCAGTTAGCAGTGCGTAACACTAACCTAATAGGTATAGCCCCGTATAGGGTACTAATCGTATAGATATAGGAAGCTAGAGCCTATAATATAGCATTAGTATTATAAGATTGTATAGTTATACCGCTCTAAGAGGAGTTTCCGTTACTATCGATAAGAAGTACTCGATTACTTAATATAATAGAGTTTATAATAGCGTAGTTTACGAAACTACCGAGAACTATACTATATAGTTATATTAGAAATATAATACGTAGAGGGATTTTAACTAGAGTGTAAGTTAAAAATATATATATTCTATGCCATAGCTGATATACTATAGGCGATTGCCATGCCAAATACGGCGACGCTGCCTCCCACGAGCTTCATATTGCTGCTATCTACTGCTAATGTCTATGTAAGAAGGAAATGAAATTGTTGGATATGGAGAACTACGTGGGATGGTTTATCTATGCTTTTATAGTTTATAAGATGGGAAATGGGACTAGTACATCGTAGCGTTAGAGACAAAACCAAGAGTGGCGCCGTCATGCCAAGACATATTATTAGTGATGCCTGAACTAATTTTATTTGAAATTCCAATATACATAGGAAGAGAAACGATTAAGCCTACCAAGATACTGTGCAACTTCCGAGGTTATCTCCGGTGCTAACATGCCAAGATTCATGCACCTTAGAACCTTGGAATGGCTTCGTAGTTGTTTGGATGAAAACATCCATAGTTAAAGAATAGCGGTGAAATACCAAGTATTTCACTAATACAGGTTGCTTATATTCCTAACTGTACAGGGTAGTCAAATCAGGATTCACCACTAACGATCATACTAAGCCCCATTCCCGGTCAATTCTTCAATAAGTTTTACTTTGTCAACTAGAGCCCAAGTAGCAAGTAGACAATAAGAATAATTTAGCGGCGACGAGGTTTACTGATACAGATGTCGCTGGACGCTCTGATTCAGGAGACATATAGGCTGCCATATATCACACAAAGACCTCCCTTAGATAATCCTTTGACATAGATAAGCATGAAAGAGAGTACCATAAGAGCTCGGTAATCCGAGTGCTACCATCCGTAGACAAGCATCCAGTGCCCTATTTAGACCTGTCCTAGTGAGAAAAGTGACGGTCGATCTCTTCTCCAGCCCCGGAAGCATTGAACACCTCACAAAAGCCTCCAATGCAGGTCTAGCAAAATCGGATTCACCAAGGTGAACTTAGGATGCTGGTTCATTGTAACTTTCTGCCCTTCGGAGCAGAATGCAGAGAGGCCGCGAGAAGAAATCTATTCGAAGGTTTATTAAGTATCGTCACTGGTAAGCTTTGGTGGAATCGTGGAGGAAGCAAGGTTCTTTTTCGTCACGGCGGGAGAGAAATGGGTTGGCTTGGGTGCTGCCCGTCTCTTTTTCTTTCAGCTAGGAGATGGGAGAATTATTTGATTATGGTCCATGATCTTCGGTATCAGACGATGACCGAGTAAGATGCTAGGCTGAATCAGTGCTCTTAGCGGCTGGTGATTGGACAGGGACACAAAATCAGTGAGATCCGAATTGCCCCCCGACACAGAATGATAGCTACCAAGGAACACCAAGTGGCAGTCACCTCTAGTTTTAAACTGAGTACTAAGTTCTTATCACCGGTAGCATTCTTTTGGCCTTTTCTCTCGTATGGAGGGACGAACACTGCGTAAGATCTCGTTGCTAGACATTTCGTTGCCTTGAGAGAATCGTACTCCGTTATCTGTCTCGGTGTTTGATGGATGATTCTTCGATCCTTGGTGGGTACCTAGGTAGATGGTGAGAATATGGTGAGAATATGGTGAGAATATAAGAATAAAAGAAGAAAGTAGTGTGTTGAAGTTAAAGCTAAAGAGGTACGCAAAATGGTAAGTGCAAGTCATTTACTATATGGAACTTAACAAATTGATTCTACTTTCTAGTTATTAAACCTCTTCCACACATATTTTAGTACATACGATTATAGGGTGTGAAAAACAGGGCTTCCCGTCCACTCAGCCGTACTTAAGCCTAGTATTCTGCCCATTGTTGGTCGGACGACTGGCTCGCGTTTCTTCTCCTGACCCATCAGGAACTTCAAGAACGCCGATTTGACATGTTCGCCTTCCTTCGCAACGGACCAAGGAAGACGTTCGATGTACTTCGACCCAAGGTCCAGCCTCAGGGATCGGATCGCCTGTCTTTAGGATCGGCAGGCTGGAAGAATTGCCTGGGATTATGTGGAAATCTTATCAGTCAGTCTGGCTCTCATCATAGTCAATCAGATTGACACTCTTACCTTTTAGAACCCTATTGGCTGGATTCGTCGATGGATTGGGTGTCAAATAATCTGGGCCTAGATGAGGTGGCCGAGTGAGGTGTAAAAGTAGAGAGGAAAGGAGAAATAGGGAGAAAAAGAAAGTGGGAATGAAGTACTCCCACGACGAAAGGAGATCTGAGAAATGAAAACAGGTTCATAGCAATACTTGAGGAGTAGGAATAATTCAATAGCAATATCTCAATAGGAGCACCTCATGTGCAAAGGGGCATAACGGCCAACGGTCAAATGCCTTATTTTGAACAATGTATGACGGATCACCATCTACGCCCGCTGCTTGGGCCAAGATCTAATTTTCCTACTTCACTATTAGTTTCACCGGTACTTGGGATGGACGAACAAACTAACCGAAATAAAAAGAAGCCATGCTTTAGATTCTTCTTCGACCTGGGCATCTGACATGCCGCGCTCGGGCTGAATCTGAACCGGGAAAGGGATTCCACCGGGCCACAGATGGAGCGCTCCATTCATTTTTGACCGTGCGTATTGCGGGCGAACTGGCCTTTATATGATAGCGATGCTAAGAAATGAGAATTAAAAAGAAACAAAAACAAAAACATACAACAGTGAGGATTCGCTGGTGGTCACCCACCCAACTACTAACTCACC
The DNA here is from genome assembly GCA_000733025.2 of Penicillium nordicum. Lineage (NCBI taxonomy): Eukaryota > Fungi > Ascomycota > Eurotiomycetes > Eurotiales > Aspergillaceae > Penicillium > Penicillium nordicum. The sequence continues at coordinate 1,819 of JNNR01000549.1, read as the reverse complement.
GGCGTGTGGCTTGAGTACGGCTGAGCGGACGGGAAGCCCTATTTTCCACACCCTATGGTCGTATGTATTTTGTTAATGTTGCATAAGAATTATAGAGTACAAATCATTTGAAATCAATTGATGAGTTTTGCGTCAGAAATGTGAGCACACAATAGACAGAGTGGGAACCGGGTGAGAGCTAAATGGTAGTATAACTATTTGAATAATATTCTATTGTATTCCTCTATTTTAGTTTCTATACTAAGATACTATACTTTACTAATAAGTTAAAGGAAATACTAATCTGTATAAATATCCATGGATAGTCGTTATGTGAAGATGACTAACTAAGCCACCGGCACATGATTACATCTGGCTCTATACCTATTTGGGACTAGTGCCATTCTTATTGATGATGGATAATGATTCCATAATCCCGGTAAGATGCGTCTAGACGACTTGATCTTAAGCTATATAAATCCTCAGACCCACGTCTGATTTTTTTTTTTCTAATCACAAAAAAGAATAACCACAATCACATTTCAATTGTGCTATTTGACCAATCTAAAACTAAAATAATGTCGAATTCCCTTGCCCACGCCAAGGTTGCTCTCCGCCGATCCAGTGAACGTGGATACGCTGAACATGGCGGCTGGCTCAAATCTTTCCATACTTTCAGCTTCGCCAGCTATTACGATCACCGATTCCATAATTTTGGAAGTTTGCGTGTTCTAAATGAGGACCGTGTTGCAGCGCGCAATGGATTCCCAACGCATCCGCATCGCGATGCGGAAATCTTCAGCTACATCCTAAACGGTGAGCTAACGCACCGGGATAGCATGGTTAAGAAGGGCTCCGAGGGCGAGCAAGGGAAACAATTTTACCGAATGAAGCGGGGAGATGTGCAATTCACCACAGGCGGAACGGGCAAGTCTCTCGAACCTCTAATTTACCCTGATAAGTCAACTGAAGCTAACGTGAGACAGGAATCGCACACTCGGAGCAGAACGAATCCAACAAGTCGGTTCACTTCCTTCAAATTTGGGCACTCCCCTGGAAGCAAAGTCTCAAGCCACAGTACCACACTATGACATTTAGCGAGGAAGAAAAGCGCAAAGCATTTGTTCCTATCTTATCCCCGCTTGCTGCGGGACCCGAAGCTACCCCGGCACAGGAAGAGGCTGCCGTGCCCAAAATTTCCGGTACTATCCCTATTCATGCTGATTTCGTCATGGGGGCTGGAATTATCACGCCGGCTTCGACATTTAAGTGGACTATTGGCGCCGGAGAAGCTGTCGAGTCCAGGAAGAAGCGGAATGTTTACATTCACCTGCCCATGACCAAACAGGGCAAGTCCAAGGTTATGATCGATGGCAGGGAGGATGCCGTTCTTGAGGAGGGTGATGGGGCCTTTGTTACGATGGTAAATGCTGGAGATGCGCTCCGCGTGGAGAGTGTCGGGGAAGTAGAAGCGGAGGTTATTGTGCTGGATAGCAACTGAGAATCACCTCTTGAGAACTGAGCTTTCGTTGATGACCTTTCATGTATAGTAGGAACCCAAAGGCAAACATGAATATGAAGTATCTGTGCTCGTTTATCAGCTTTTTACATTGTTCATCTTCTCGTACATTGTTTTACACTTCCTTGCGACTAAGGCCTCCAAACTTTTGCTCTTAGCTGTGACTTAATCTGCAGAGTGTGTCATTCTTTCGTGTGATAGCAGACAGAAATCAACACCTGTTTGCTGAAAATAGTTGAATTAGTGGGTGCTAGAATTGCCATTGATTGGCTTGTTGTGGTCAAATATGGCTCGGTGTGCCAAAAAAGCCGGAGGGGGGGG
>JNNR01000550.1:0-11816 GCA_000733025.2 Penicillium nordicum | reverse complement strand
GAAGGATAGTTAATCTAATTTTAGTAGTTATAAACTATTTTTTAAAATAATACCTTTTCTTCCTAGTTTCGACTACGATAAACGCTTCGGAATTAGCCGAGCTATTCTATTAAAGTATCGAACTACGATTCGGACTACTAAATAGTATTATATCCGACCGGGGATTAGTTTTTATAAGTAGGTTTTAGTTAAGATTATACTATATATCCTAGATAAAATTAAAGTATTCGATAGCGTTCTACCCCTAGACCGATAATTAAATAGAGAGAATAAATTAAACGCTTAAATACTATCTCTAGTATTTTATTAACGAGTAGTAGAAGATATAGCCTATACTCTTATAGACTATAGAATTCGCCTATAATAATACTGTTAATACAATAACTAGAATATCGCCCTTTTAAGCCCTACTAGGGTTTAATCTAAACTTTTAAATACGCGTTAAAGATAGTAGCGTTAAGAGGGAGGTACCGGTAGCTTTAGCGAGAATTTAAAAACTTATAGAGCTTCGCGAAAAGCTATAGAAAGTATAGCGAATAGTAACCGAAACGTAAGCGTTCTATTATAATAAGTATTATAAAAAAATATTATTTAAAAAGAACGACCTAGTAGCCTTATTAATAAAAAACCTACAATTAAAAGAAGATACTATAAAGAAGCTATTACCTTAATAGATCGGACCTTTTAGAATCCTTAAATATATCGGAAAGTAGGCGTATCGCCTCCTACTCCCTAGCTAATATATAGTAATCTATAATATTTTCCTTATCTCCCTATTTTAGCTATAATACTAAATAAAGAGCGAATTAGAACTACTACCCTTATTAGAACTAATAGAAGATAACGAATAAAAGGTTAAAAAGATTAAGGATTACTATCGATTTAAAGACGAATTATACTACTTAGTAAAGTAGTATAGCTAGCTATTAGAATATAACTAATAAGTATCCTAAAATATAATAAAGAACACGCCGAAAATTATATTAAAATATTAGAAAACTTTAAAAAAGAAAATAATATAAAAATAGCTATATCTACCGAATAAAAACCGAAACTAGGGCGCTATATCTATAGATCTAAAAGGAATATAGCTAGGTATACTTCTAAGAACTACCCTATAATACTAGAGACTTAGAAATTATCCTAGGTAGCCTATACTAACCCCCGGATATCTTCGCGGAAAGTAACTACCCTAGTATACTAACTATATACCGACTCCTCGGCTATATATAGATATAGGTAGTAACTAGCTTCGTTTATAAGTTTCTTATACTTAACGGCCGTAATAGGAACGAGGGGTAAGGGAACTATTAATAAACTATAGTCGGATACCTAATAGGAATAGGTATCCTTAGTAGCCTAAGAATAGGTTAGAGATAAATCTAAGAGAATATAAAAGAAGATACCTTATCTAAGGTACGCGAGTTCCTAGAAGAGAATAGGCCCGATAATAGGTCTTTATAAAATTATTAAAACTTATAATAAGATATCGGATATAGGCTATAATACTAATAACTAACTTATAAGGAAGCCGTAATATAATTATAGCGCCTTTACCGTTTATATTAGGCTCGGTACCTTCGCTAAAGCTATTATTAGAGTTTATCTAAAAGTCCCGAATCTACGATAAATAAACTAAGAGTTTATAATAGTTCCTTTTAATTCCCTTAGGGACCTAAGCGAGATTAGTACGATTCGTTACCGAATCCTTATTAAGATAGTCTCGAATACTTATAGTCTTATAAGGCTTATATAGCTTATTATAGTATTAATAGTTCTTTCTATTATATATTTCTATAAAGTAGCGGATAATAAAAGATTAAAGGGATACCGAATCGGTATCTATCTATTCGCGTATTAAAACGCCTAAATATATTATATACTAGATATACTAGCGTAAAATAGGAGAGCGTAATTTATATAATAAATAACGAACTAGAGGTATAGTTATAATGAACTTATAAAATAGGTATAAAGAGATAAACGAATATAAATCTAAAAAGGTAAGAAGATAAGGATTATAAAAGAAAATAAGGCCTAATATTATCGACGTAACGAAGTTTAGATAAAGTAGGAAACTACGAATTAGGTCTAAAAAATATAAATTATACCTTCTATTTCTACCTACTAAACAGCTAAAATAAAAATAATATTAAAATATAACCTTATCGCCTATAATTCGAAAAGCGGAATAGGAAAAGTATCCGCTAGATCTTCTACTAGATCTATAAGAGGAATACTAGGTACCGTAGGGTCGAAGTATCCGATATATATATTTTTAACTAATAGTAGTAGGTTACGCTTACCCTAAGTCTAAATAATAAACCTATTATCTCCTACCTAGAGATACTATCCCGCTTTAGTATAAAACCGTTACTAACGCTCCTCTATAGAGGAAATAAGGGGACGTCGAACGGGGTTTAGGTATATCCTATAGCGGCTTTTAAGATACGCGCGGTATTAAATAGAAACGTTAGCGGATCGTAATCGATATTATTGTTTTAAAAAGACTTACTTAAGCCTCTATTTCCTACTTATTAACTTTCTTACTAGCTAGCTAGTACTTAGACTTATATATCTTATAAGTAGTATCGAAATTCCTAGCTAGTTAGATAACCGCGGTACTAATTATCCGAAGATATATATTATCCTATATAAAATACCTATTTACCGGGGTCTAAAACTAAATAGCCTACTTTAGGATCGCGATTAAATCGATATAGTCTCTTTATATTCCCTCTAGTAGAGGATCGTAGTACGATTTCCGTTTATTATATTACTAGTATTTCTTCGAATTCGCTTTATATAAGAAATATTAGACTAGAAAGGGAGTTATACTAGTTCCGGGGGCTAAATAGGCTATAGTCGATCGAAGATATTATATATACTAGGTATTCTTTAACTAAATATAAGTTCTACGAATAGCGGGAGGTATAATAAAAATAATACTAAATATCGAGGATAGTTAGGAAAATAGGGTTTCCTACTATAAATATATCTAGGGCTATATAGCCCCGATACTATAAAGGTATAGTAAAAAATTAGATAAAGATTCGGAGCTATTCTAATTATAGCTCCTTTATTATAAAATACTACCGGTATCTCCCTAATGCTTTATAGCTACGATCTATTTTCGGATATAGATATCCTCGTAGGAGAAGGGGAGATAATTATAAAGGATAAAGGTCCTTTTAAAGGTGAAATAGGAATATAGGCAATATATATATTTATAGAAGCTTCTAATACGTATACGAACCATACGGGGTTCGTTGCCTGATCGGTGCCGAACCTTAGCACGTATATTTCCTTTATATCTTGGGTCCCCCCGGGACCCCTAGATTCTGGCAAGAATTAGTCTTAGCCCATATAGACCAATACACCTTTGTTCCCCCTCCTAAGCCAACGTATCTTACCCGGTTGACAGGCCTTACACCTGAAACAGTAAATCCTTACACTAAATAAGTCCTAAAACCTCTTGCTCATCGTTCTTATCGTACTCCTCATTATCACTAATTAGCTCGATACTACCCTCTAGTTGTCGGGCATCTTTCTCTTCATCATCCGCTTCTATTTCGCCCTCAGAAAGATACTCCTTTCGAAAAGCAATTTTCTCTTCTTTAACTTCAAATTGCGTCCCACACCGATACAGTATAAGCTCTTGAATTGTTTTAGCGTTTAGGGAGCCTCGACGATAGTGGCAGACATCCCGAGCAGTGTTAAACAGCCGCTTAACGCCCGCCCTAGTTGTAGGAATCGAGAGGATATCGCGTGCGAGCTTTGTAAGCGTAGGGAATATGGTCTAGCGCTCCTTCTAGAATTCCTGTATCGCTATAGTAGAGATAGTGGCTAAAATATATATATAAGTTAAGCCCACTAATTAATAGAGAAAATGTACTTACGACTATCAAGATACCCTATAAGCTCGTTCTACTAATGTGCTTAAGCTGTTTCGTTGATACCGATCATTCGATTAAGATCTAGGCCTAAGCTATAGGTAGAATGTTCTTAATCGCTACCGGTCTGTTCCTTCGAGAGACGTTGCTTATATGGTTCAAAGTAGTCTATAAAGCTTTGCCGATATCTAGTAACTAACTCGGGGCCGCCGCCCTATTCTTTACTCCGGAAGAACCGGAGCTTATATTGCGGCGCGAGCATTATACTAATAGCAAAGAGATCGCTATGAATATCCTCTGTCTTACTATAGTACTGCCTAAGCTTCTCCTCTACTTAGACCTGGCACTGCACCTCGGGTAACCCTACCGACCCTACACCTGCACCTCCATTTGGGCGGTGTAGGTTCGAAGATTCCGACCCGCAGGTGCGGTAGATCGAGCACCGCACCTCATCAGGGTAACCCTGAGGTGACCCTGAGGTGCGAAAACCATGACTAATAGGCCAGAAACGTGACTTGGGGTCAATTGCACAAATTATGTAGAATTGGGCTGTATTCTCTTGTAATTGTAAGTTAAAATTTATTACTATATAGCCTTACAATAGGATTAAGTGCTTAACTATCATAAGTTATAAACTTATATTTAAATAGGGCTTCACTTTTTATATTTACAGTGGTAATATCTATTATACAGTATCTTCTCAAAAGTTAAACTATTAAGTTATATACCTATCTAGTAATCTCGATTTCTTCCGTATCCTACCTAATACACGATGCTATATATTAGGGAGGTTAGGCAATAGGGAGACCCTACCCTTATCTATCTCTGTAGGTTTATCGCTATTAGATTCCTCCTTACTACTAGAAAAGACTATAGGGCGCTTCCCGGTAGCAACTGCTGAGAATAGTAGTGTATTATGATACACCTTAGCATCTTCCTTATTATCACTAATAGCGTCGAAGGAGTACGTCTAGACGTTAAGTGCTTTAGCTAAAGCTGCTATCTTATAATCTATAAGATACTCTTATAGAATTAGCCGCTGCTCCTCCTTAAGATTAAATCTTATTGTATATATATACAATATAATATCGCGAATAGTCTCTAGGCTTAATAAACCCCGGCGGTAGTAGTATATATCCCGGGCAGAGTTAAAAAGACGTTCAACTCTAGTACTAGTCGCTAGAATTGATATAATATTACGGGCAATACGGGTAAGATTAAGGAACTCTCTTTAATAATCCTTCTAGAAGAGTCTAGCTAAACTATCGATAGTATCTAAGAATATTAGTATTATAATTATATAGACTTAGTACTAACTTACTACTCTAGAGATATTTAGTAAGCTCGTTATATTACGGACTAGTTAATCCCTTTGAAAGATTACGCCTATATACCCTCTTAAGCTCCGACTTAGTTGTTATTAAATGACTATTAGACTGAACTATATCTAATAGTATATACTAGCGATACCTCTCTAAAAGTGACTAGAGACTCTTACGGTATTCCTTTCTATAGTCCTTTCTAGTCTTAGGATCTAGGTCCCAATCACTTATTAAAAAGAACTGTATTTTATTTAACGGTACTAGGATTATCCTAATTGTATATAGATCACCCTTAATACTATTAGTTATACTATAGTATTTTATTAATTTCTCTTTTATAGCTTTAAGAGAAGAGAGTATTATTTGTTTCTAGTGAACCTTCTTCCGCTAAAGTTAAGATATTGACCTTTTAAGATGATTAAAGAGCTTATTGTAGATCCTAAAGATAAGGTAGATACTCGAGTCTTTAGTACGATATACTAATATAGTGAACGTAAAAAAGGGCTATAGGATATAAAGTAGATAGTCAATCTATCGCTACCCCTCCGAACTTAATACGAAATAGGGTTAATTGAAGTCCGTATAGTACGAATTATATGTAGTATAAAGTCTTTTTACCCGCCGGAGTATTAGGAACGTCGAGTTCTATTATATACGAATATCCTAGATTAGGAGGAGCTATAACTAAGTATTAGACTAGAGGTTTAAGAAGTTTTCTTTACGTTAAGGGCTCCCGTTGATAAAGACTATAAGACCCCGGACCTATAAGTAATAGTTAGTATTATTTATAGTTTATAAATAGAAGTATACCTTATTTAATATATTAGCGATCTTATATTTCTATTAGCGCGAGCGGAGTTAACGTAAACGATCGTCGGGTAATTCTGACTTAGTATTATTATTCCTCGGCGAAGCCTTGATCTTACTAAGTAAATCAAGTAGACTTAGTTGAATAATATAGGCGAGATAAGGCATTTAAACAATTGTCGAATCTATCTCCGGGTCTAACTATAGATCCTTAATTGACTTATTTACCGCTATAGTAAGTGTCTTATTATTAGACGTATTATTAGTTATTACCGCGAGTATACGGTGAATAATCTAGTACTATTGTAGAATCCGGATAACAACTTCACTAAGGTTAACGCTAGAATAAGTACTAGAAATTAGCTTAAAGCTAAGGAGTACCTTACGATACTCCTATTCCTAGTCTAAAAAGTATCTTATAATAGCTATAAATATATATTTAAATAGTAAAGTCTAATAGTTAAGGGCAATCGATATCTTTATATTAGGTAGGAGCTGTTATAGAGTTTTTTGTTAAAACTCTTTAACGAACTCTCGGAGACGCTTACGAATAACCTTTCTTAATAGGATATTTAGTAGTATAGGTACTAGTCGGGCGTAAGAGATAAGGTCGTAGAATTCTTAGTACTCAATAAAGAGGAATAGTAAATATAATATAGTAATTAGGTTAAGTAGCTTCTGCTCCTAAATTTATTATATAAAGGTAGGTACTAATCTTCTCTCGGCTTAAAATATAGTTAATTTAGGATTCGTATTAATATTTAATAAGAAATATAGATAAATATACTACGTTACTAAGTAGCTAGTAAATACTACTAGTTCCCTAGAGTGCCTACTTCGGTACTCGTTGTCTATACCTTAGACTATTAAGATACTTCTATATTATTAATATCCCCGTATAATTTATAGCTAGATACGCAAGGACTATACGATAACGTTTATATATAATACCTAGCTTTCTATCTTTAGTATTTACAACTTATTAGAACCCTTTCTAGTAATCCGTACGACGTTTAGTAGGACTTATATCCTAGTTAAGATTCTGCTTTAACCTACTATAGCTAGTCTTAAGCTACTAATCTACAAACTCTTTTATTATTTCTAGTATATAGATAATGAACTCGTTAATACGGTTAGGCTTAATTCGCGTAAGGGTATCTAGAGCGAGTGGTATAATATATAATTAAGGGCTTAGAAGATCCGGAACTAATCTAAACTAACTTTTAGATTAGTATTAGCTCCGGCTCTAGCTCTAGCTTTCGCGTTAGGAGAGGGAGTCTTTAGGGAGGAGGAAATATAACGCGTTATATAGCACCCTATCTTAACTATCGAAGTAAGACGATAGGTAGATATCTAAGAGCTAAGATATAGTAGGTTTAGTTAGCTAGATACTAGAAAAGAAGAAGATAAAAAACGTACTAATTGCTTTATATAAAAAGATATACGATCTTCTTAGGGCCTCTGTTTGACCCTATTTAAGATATTAGAATTAATCTATTATCTTTAGTATCTATAAGTAGATCCTATTAGTTAGTTTAGTAGGTAATCTATATAGTAACCCTACTATACCTCACTATACCTTACTATACCTAAGGGGTAAACCTAATTAAACCTTACCGTACCTCGGTATACCTTACTATACCTTAGGGGTAAACCTAAATAAACCTTACTATACCTTAGAGGTAAACCTAATTACACCTTACTATACCTTAAAGTAACCCTTAGATTGAGAAAATATTATAATTAGAACGGCTAAGTCTAACAATTAGGAAGTTTGAACTTAATTCATAATATATCTATATTAGATATTCTTAATTCCTTAAGACAAAACGATAGAAGAAGATTTAACAGTTAAAATAATGTTAAAATAAGGTAATTTTGACGATATCTTAAAGTTTCTTTTATAAAACTATAGTTCTACCTTTAAAGATACGTAAGTTAAATAGCATACTCGTTATATATATCTATAACTTTATATACTATTTTGTTAATAACCCTTATTAACCACTTCCAATATCAAATTTATTTATATTTACTTAGAGGTTATAGGTAACAATAACTACTGTTTACTTTTATATAAGTATTTATTTATAAATCCTTATATTTATAGAGTATTTAATAATATAGCTTTAGGCTAACGGAACAAGTATAAAAAATAGAGATAAATCATCTATTTTATTTAGCTAAAAGGGGTAAGGTGTTAGAAATTTATATATATACGGGTTGATAAGGGTAACCCTGCACCGAACCTATCGACCCTTAGGTTCGGGTTAGGTGCGAAGGTCCGCGCCTGAACCTCCTAAGGTGTAGGTGTAGGTGCGGTACCTCCGCACCTATGGGCGGTGTAATGCCAGGTCTACCCTCTACACTTAATATAAAATAGTATTAATTATAGTCGGAATAGAACTTATTGAATACGATATAAAGCCTCTTCGCCCGTCGGAGTATTAGAAATGTCGAATTCTACCGTATACGAATATCTTAGATTAGAAGAAGCCGGAGCGTATTACTAGGCTAGGTATTTAGGAAGGCTTCCTTACGTTAAGGGCTTCCGTTGATATAAACCGTAAGACCTCGGACCTATTAGGAATCAGAATAGTTAGTATTATTAAATTATAATTTATAATTTCTAAATAGAAGTATACCTTGTTTAGAGTATCGGCGATCTTATGTTTCTGCTAGCGCGTACGAAGTAAACGTATACGATTATCAGACTATTCTATCTCGGCGTTATTATTCTTTAGCGAAGCCTTAATTTTACTAAGCAAATCAACTAGACTTAATTAAATAATATACGTAAGGCAAGGCACTTAGACAATTGTAGAATCCGTCTCTATATATAGCTTCTTAATTAAATCATTTACTACTGCGATAAGTGTCTTATTGTTAGACGTATTATTAGTTGTTACCGCTAGCACTCGGTTAGCGATTTAGTGCTTTTATAGGATCTAGATAACTACGTCCCCGAGGTTTACGCTAGTATAAGATCTAGAAATTAGCTTAAACCTAAGTAGGACCTTACGATACTCCTATTCCTAGTCTAGAAAGTATCCTATAATAGCTATAAATACGTACTTAAATAGTAAAGTCTAGTAGTTAAGCGTAATCGATATTTTTATACTAGATAGGAGCTATTATAGTATCTCTTATTAATACTCTATAATAAAACCCCGGAGGCGATCGCGAATTACCTTTCTTAATAAAACGCTCGGTAGTATAGGTACTAGCTATACGTAGGAAATAAGATTATAGAATTCTTAGTACTTAACGAAGAGAAAGGGTAAATATAATATAGTAATTAGGTTTAGAATCTTCTATTCTTATATTTATTAGATAAAGAGAGGCGCTAGTCTTCTCTCGGCCTAAAATATAGTAAATTTATTATTAGTATTAATATTAAGTATAGGCTATTTCGAATATACCGCGTCGCTAAGTAGTTACTAGATATTACCCTTCTTCGTAATTCGCTATCGACACCTTAGCCTATCAAGATACTTCTGCATCGATAAGTTTCCAGTATAATTTATAGCTAGATACGTAAGAACTATATGGCACCGATTGCACATAACGCCAGGCTTTCCATCTTTAGTATATACAACTTATTAAAACCCAGTCCAGCAGTCTACGCGACGGCTAACCTCCCAGTTTAGCCGCTTCTTCTTACCAAAATCGGTTTGAAGCCACCAGTTAACGAATTCCGCGGACATATCGGTAGTAAAGACGATATACTCGTTAATACTATCTAGCTTGATTCGCGTAAGGGTATCTAGGGCCCGAGGTCCTACGCGAGATCGGACTTAGTTATTTAGAAGGTCTGGAAGGTCTAAAAGGTCTAGAAGGTCTAGAACTAAATCAAACTAGCTTTCGCGTTAGGATAGCGTATCGTCAGGGGTAAGGTATTATAGCGCGTCTAGAGGTAACCCTTCGAAGCTAGATGATATATAGCCGTAGCCGTCGGTAATCTAAGACATAATAACTTTAGTAAACCAGTATAACTTAGCGAATATAATAAGGAACTTACTAGTTATTCTATAGAAGTTACGGGGTCTTCTTAGGGTATCTGTTTATCCCTATTCTATAATACTTAAATTAATATATCAACTTTTATAAGCCCTATCTATATCTAATTCGCTAGTATAGTGGATCACTATAGAAACGAACCTCAATAAACCTTAACGAACCTTAACGAACCTCAACAAACCTCAACGAGAACCTTAATATAGGAAAAATAGAATATCTAAGTCTAACAATTGGGACATTTAATCCGGATTCACGGTATATCTAGACCAATTAATATAAATTCTAAAAGACAAAGTAATAGAAGAAGATATAATGGTTTGAATGATATTAAAATAAGGGGAATTAAACTGTATCTTTATAGTTTTCTTAAAGAACTATAGTTCTACTAATAAAGATATATATACTTTATAGTGTCTGCGATATATATATCTACAACTTTATATGCTATTTTATCGATGACCTCTATTAACCACCTACTACGTCGATATTATCGGATATTACCTATAATTTATAGGTAACCACGCCTCCTATTTACTTTTCAATGACTATATCTTTATAATTCATTATATTGATAGAGTATTCAGTGGAAAGTCTATTGGTTAACGAAACAGCTGTAAAAAACAGAGATGAATCATCAATTTTATCCAGCCAAAAGAGGAAAGGCGTCAAGAAATTATGTATATGCAGGTTCATGCGGGTCGATAGAGGTTGAACCTCAAAGAACCTCTGGAGGTTAATGGGCGGTTGGAGGTTAGTAAGGTTGGAACCTCACCTCAAGAGGTGAGGTTCGAGGTTCCGGGGTAGGGACCCATGCGGAGGTTCAAAGCCAGGTCTAATCTTATTAAGATACTATTAGCCGGGATAGGCTAACGATATAAAGCGATACGTAGAAAACTATTTAGTTTACAAACGAACGAAAGCCTAGCGAGATCGTACGCCTAGATTACTATATCCTTTACCTATTCCTAAGAGACCTTAGCAATATATTTTAATAGATTTCCGTTCGTTTTTAAAGGATCGTTATAGTTACGACGCCGTTTTTATAGTTGTTAATCGACTAAATAAGAGACTAATTTCTATTCCCTATTATAAGGATACTAATTCTAAGTAGATAGCTCGATTATTTATTAATAATATAACTCGGATTATAAATATTCCGGAAACTATTATATCTAACTAAAGAGGATAGTTTATTTTAGAATTCTAGACTAAGTTCTACCGGATACTCGGGATTAAGAGAAAGTTATTAACTGCCTACTACCCTTAGACTAACGGATAGAGTAAAATCGCTAATTAATATATAGCCTAGAGGTTACGACTATATATAGAATAAAACTAGGATAATTAGTTAGAGATTCTACCGATAGTAGATTTCGTAGTATCGATTCTTCCGTAAGATACTATAAAATAATCACTATTCTTTATAGAAAGGGGTTACGAACTAGCTATATCTTTTAACTAGAGAGACCGAAGTGATTTAACGGATAATAAGTAGGATATAGCTAATATATTATCGCAACTCTAAGATATCTAGATAAAGACAAAAGATTAGATTACGAAGTCCTAATAATAAATGATTTAATAGGCGAATAAGTACCGGAGAGAAGAGGATTTCGACGTCGGTAATTAGGTTTTCGTTATAATAAAGGATTAGCAGCTAGACCGCCTAAATCGGAAGCTTTCTTACCTTACTAGTAGACCCTATAGGATTATCGAGAAGATCGGAAACGCCTATAAGCTCGATCTTCCGGAATCTATTAAAGTTTATCTAGTA
>JNNR01000551.1:0-11849 GCA_000733025.2 Penicillium nordicum | reverse complement strand
GGGGGGTGGGGGGGGTGCCGTTAACAATCCCCTTTTTATATTAGCTTTATATATAAAGCTTCTAATAGATAAGAAGAGGATAATAATCTATATTAGCTTCGAGCTTTTATTAAATAATTATTTCTTAGATTTCGAATCTTACTTTTTTATTATTATTGAATATCGGTATATTAGATATCTTAGTTATCTTCTAATTAATACTAGTCTTTATAATTAGTATACTAACGTTAGCTAGTTAATTAAATATTTATTACTTAGCTTACTAGAGATAAATAGTCCTACCGAGAGATCTAAAGGGATAGTAGTAAGAACTACTAGAGTTCTAATTAATAATATAGATCTCCTTAAGAACCTATAGCTAGAGGTACTATATATAGTAATATATATCTTAAATAGGATATTAATATAGATTAAAAATACTACTAGCGGTAATTAATAGATTATATCTTAGAAAGAATTAATAAATTATACCGCACTAGACGGTATATATTACTAGACAATTAACCTTTCGAATATAAGATTATATAGTTACTTAACGTACTCGAGAATTATTAAGAGAGTATAGTTAGATAAGATAGTACCTAGAATAGAGATAGGATATCTCGTTAGGTATATCTCTAAGAACCTATATAAGATATAGTTCCCCTATAAAGGCTATAATAAAAGGGTCGACGTCGTTAGAGATATATACCATTTTCGACGAAATAAGGCGGTATTCGAAGCTATCGATACCTAAAACAGAAGATACTTTTAGTACTATAATAGATAGACTAGGTATATAGCTATAGGTACTTACTAATAAAGAAGTATAGGCTAAGATTAGTACCTAGATAGAGATACCGAGATCGATAGCTAGGATAGTACTATAAGATAAAACTAAGTATACCGAGTAAGCTAGAGATAAAACTAAGTATACCAAGTAAGCTTGAAATAAAACTAAGTATGCCGAGTAAGCTAGAGATAATATAGTTGATATAGTTGATATAGCTAATATAGCTAGTGATAAAGATAATAAAGAGGATAGGCAGAGAACCCTACTATAGATAGGAAAGGAAGTAGCTAGATTGCCTACCTTATAGTTAATAATTAGACTAAGGGAGCAAATAAAGGGAGAGTAAACAAATCCCTAGAGAGGCCTATTAGGAAGCTTCCTAGGAAGCTTCCTAGATATATTATCCTCCCTACTACTATTAAGACTATTACCTATATTTCTAATACCCGTTAATTAATTAACGCCTAAGAGTAAGAAAACCTATCGATTTTATCGAATCTAGCGCCCCGAGAAATAATACTATTGTTATCGCTAGATCCGATTTCTATAATCCTATCGATCGAATCTAGAGGGGTAGATATAGAAGTAAGTAATAACGAAGTAGAGATAGAGAGATAGCTATAAAAGGAGATAGTATACTCGCTATTATCGGTACTATTATCCTATTAAGACTAGTCTTATCGAGCGTCCTCCTAAGTATCGTTATTATTATCCTAAAGAGTACTAAAAGATATATTAGGTAATATCGATATATTAAATATTATTACTAGTAGTAGATCTAGGAGACTAAGGATAGATCTAGATTATACTACCTACCTATCTTTTAAATTATTAAGTTTGCTTTATACCTTCTCTATAGGTATAAATAAATAATTTAAAAATAAGCTTTATCGTAATAAATTACCTCCGCTACTAGAGAACTAGACCTAAATTAAGACGTACCGGTTCGGTAAAGGATTTATAGTAGTAGCTAGCTTTAAAGTTTAGACGTTAGAGAAGAAAGAGACCTATATTAAGGTACTAATTCCGAATTAAAGAGAAATATAGGTACTACCTTTAAAATATATTTTTATATATAAATTCGACGCTAACGGATTTCTCGAGAAGTTTAAAGCGAGAATTTACGTTTAAGATAACTTTTAATAATTATCTATAAAAGAGAAAAGAGCGTAGGCTGTCGCAGAACCCAACCGGACCCGGACCCACATAAACCCAGGCTAGGGCCCCAATTAGGTTACAAACAAGACAAATATACTAAGGAATCCAAACTACATAATTTATACAATCTCTTATTGTAATTTTAGGTATTTCTCTTACATATTCTTTATTAAGAGTCTTATAGATATAATAAAATTTAAAGCTTCTTAAAGTATAGATTCAAGGTAGAAAGATAAGATTTTAGCTAACTAGTGATACTAGAAATTATCATCATCTCGATATTTACGCTTCCGTCTAGATGATCGGAGCTGCGTACTAGTCTCCGGTAGTTTAGGCTCAACTATATTATCCTCAATATCCTCTATCACGCCGTTCTCCTTATCCTCTTCATATAGCTCTTCAGTATCACTAATTAGACCTACGTTAATCTCATTAGGTCTCTTATCCTTCTCTTCCTTCGCCACTTCAATTTCATCTCGTATAAAAAACTCTTTAAGTCGCTTTGCCTCCTACTCTTTAAGATCAAATCTTAAAGTATAAATAAACAGCATAAGCTCTTAGATTGTTTTAGATTTCATTCTTCCTCAGCGGTAATAACAGATATCTTAAGCGGTATTAAATAGTCGTTTAACACTAGCGCCTATTACTAGTATTAAGAGAACGTCCCTTATAAGAGCTACAATTGCTAGGAAGCGGTATTAATACTCTCTCTAAAAGCTAAGAGGCCTATTTTAAATCGTATCTATTAACTAGTTAGTAAAATAATAATAATATTTAAGTATAATATACTACTATTAAGATATTATATTATCTTATCTATAACTCCTAATACCTATCTTCTATTAGTATTTAATATCTTATCTAGCTTAGAGCTTAGTCGAGGTTAATTATAGGAAGATTGTAAGCCTTATATATAGGAAATTCGATCTTAATATAGTATAAGAGCCTTTTAGAAAGCCTTACGATATTTATCGCGCTACTCTTAATCCCAATTATTAGTCTAAAATAATTAAAACTTATTTATAGGCGTAAGTATTATATATATTATAAAGATATACCCTCGGACATTATTAGTCTAGGAGTAATATTTATTAAGCTTTAATCGACTAGCTTCGAGAGTATTAAGCATCTATATCTTCTATAGAATACGCTTCCGTCTAAGCTATTTTGTTAACTATTTAAGATACTCGAAAAGCCGGTTGTATATCTTAAAAGTATAATATATAGTAATATCCCGAGTCTTTGAAAGTTGTAGTATATAATTAAAGAATAGCTCTGTAATATAAAGAAGATAGTTAATCTAACGCTACTCTTTAGTATCTAGTAGTAGATTAAGATAAGTATACTCTTCATAAAACGGGCTAAAAATAGACCGTAGCCTCTTTACGCGACGAAGTATTAGGAATATTAAGTTCTATCGGGTCCTTATATCTTAGATTAGGGCAATCTTAAGCGTTTAGGGCTAGAGATTATAAAAACTCTCTCGGCGCTAAGGACTAGCGTTTATATAGATTATAAGATAGCGGATCTTATTTAGCGTAGAAGAAATCCCCCGCTGTTATCGCTATATATTCTACTAGGCTATTTTGGTCTATTTATTAGTCTACTTTATCTCTATAGTCTTATTTTCTAGAATAGCCTTAATATACCTAAAAGGCTAGTTAAGACTAAGTTGGATAATATAGGCAAGGCAAGGGATTCGAATAACAATAATACTATCGGACAAAACTTATTAAAGGGATTCTATAAGAGTCTTATTATTTACTATATTATCCGAAGTTAACCCGAATACCCTATCTTCAATTCTATATTCTATTAGGGTTTCTATTAGTATATTACTTAGGTTTATACTAGTATACGTACTATAAATAGGCTTAAAGTCGAGTAGTACCTCCCGATATACCTAATCACTATTAATAAAATAGCTAGTAATTACTATAAACGCCTACGAGAATGGGGAGCTCTAGCAATTAAGGGCGATAGATATCTTTAAGTTAGATAGAAGTATCCGAAGTATATTCTATTACCGACTCTTAACTATATATAATAGCCGGCGACGAATTATATTAGCGGAGGGGATACTAGGGGTAGATAGAGAGATATAAGCTATTTAAATTAGGCTATAAAACTTTAGGTACTCGATAAGGCGAAATAGAAGTCGATTAAGAGATAAAAAGGATAGAATCTCTTCCTCCTAAGCGTCCTATAAGAAAGGAGTCTCGGTCGGAGTATTATCCTAAAGAAATTTAGTAAGGGAGAATAAAAGCTAGGTTATAATAGCATATATAGCTTTGCTAAGGAATTTTATAATATCTAACTTTAATCTACCCTTAGCCTTTCGATACCCTACGCTCTTAATATATTTTAATATTATTAATATACTATAATATTATACCCTCCGGTCGCCTATCGAATAGGGATAGAGAATATAAGGATACTTAAGAATCTAGCCGCAATTCTTATATATAACCTTTAGCGCCCTATCGACACTATTTATAACCTAGTTAAACCTACCCTAAACCTCAGACTAGTAATTAGAGTCCTAATATATCTTACTTTTCCTTCCAAAATCTATCTATAACCACTAGTCGACCTATTTAGTATAAGTCATTCTATCGTAAAGAACAAATACCTTTCTCCGATCGGGGCTAATACGGATAAGTAAGGTAGGAGGTATAAAGGGGATAACCGGACGAAGGAATTCGGTATTAATAGAGTCGAGATCGAAGGTCTACTAGCTAGTAGATAGCTTAGGCGTACTAAGTCGGTTTAAAGGGGTAAGATAACTAAGATTATCTATATCTCTATTATAAATAGATAACGTTAAAATAGATTACTAGCTCTAGGATATAATAGACAAAATAGATAGAAAGGATCAATTATAAAAGGAATAATAGAAGAGAAAGGGGATATATATAAAGGATAGAAGATATATTAGCCTAGCTATAAATAGAGAGCTAAGCAGACAACTTATTATTTATTAAAAGGAAATACTTTACTAGTATTTAATTGGTATATATTATAGGTTTAAGTAGATTAGCCCTAGCAAAACCCAGTAAAACCAAGCAATAACCTAGCAATAACCTAGCAATAACCTAGCAATAACCTAATAAAACCTAATAATAATCTATCACTTTTCTAATAGGCATCAAAAAGGTAGTAGTACGTATAACTTATTAAAGCCTTCTAAAACTCATTTTTCTAATAGGCGTTAAAAAAGTTGTAGTATATCTAGTCATTATATAAAGCCGTTAAAACCTCACTTTTCTAACCCCCGTTAGAAAACTAGTAATACGTCTAGTCATTATATAAAGCCGTCAAAACCTCACTTTTCTAATAGGGGTTAGAAAAGCAGTAGTGTATCTAGTTATTGTATAAAGCCTTCTAGACCTCACTTTTCTAATAGGCGTCAAAAAGGTAGTCGTACGTATAAGTTATTATAAAAAGCCTTCTAACCCTTCTATTCTGATAGGCGTTAGAAAAGTGGGAGTACTTCCACTTATAAACTCCTATAAGCAAAATATATATCTACAACTTTGACTATATTAGCAAACCTAACCCATTGAATACGACTATATCTATCATTTTCTTTCATTTCTATCAGTAATAAACTAATATCTAGCTAATACAAAATGATATAAGCCCTCATTTCGTTCAGTCATATAAACTTGATATCAAATAAGTTGGTTTATATAGTTTGGATATAATACAGAGAAAAATACTAAGATTACATATTGATTATTTAGCAGCTTTGTGAACGCCAAGAGTTAGTTTTTGTGCAAAGTTGGGTTTTGCTGGGGCCCCAATGGGGCCCCAGCCTGGGTCCGGGCCCGAAATCTCGACCCAAACCCGGGTTGTGCGACAGACTAAAAGAGCGGCTATACTAGCTATTAAAATAGCGAGAGCTAACTATCTTTATCTTAGTAGTAATATTTAATCTTAATATAATATAGAGAGATATAGTTACTATATTCTTAAATTTAGTACTATAAGGTAAGGTCTATACTAAGTATCTACTAGGATTCGAAGTCTTAGATTAATACTAGCTATTATATAACTAAAGCTCTTTATAGCTTAAGAATATTATTAAGATTATAGTAGTAAGAAGTAATAAGGGTACTAGTAAAACTAGGCCTTACCCTAGTACTAGAATCCTAGTACTAGAAGATCTATATATCTTTATTATAAATAGTATTATCGTCTTCTTTTACGTTAATAATATGATTAAGAAGTAATAGGAACTATATAAACTAGATATAAACTAGTTCCTAAATATACGTATACTTAGAGATAGAGATTAGATAAAACTATAGCTATATTAAGATAGCTATATTGAAAGTATAGTAGCTAAGTATAACTTAATTATTAAGAGAAAGGTAGGGTCCCTAATAAGTATAAGGATAGAGCCTCTTCTTCCGTATAATAGAGTATTATTACTAAATTAGATTTATAGTTTCTAGGCTAAGGTTAGATCTATTTAGTATACTACTACTATCTCCCGGCTAGATACTATAAAGGTAATAACTAAATTAGCTAAGTTCTTAATAAATCCTAGTCCGAAGTATATCGATACTATCGACCGAGTTATTTAATACCTATATAAAATTAGGTACTAGGCTATCGAGTATAGTACTAGAAATTATTAAGATTAACGATAACGGTAAAATTATTAAGATTAATAATAAGATAAAAACCTCGGTTTAAATATAATATAGAGTCTCTAACTAGCTATAAAATTAGTTAAATTTATAAGCGATACTTTATTCGGAGATAATAAAGATAGAAAGAGTTCCGAAGGTTATATCTATAAGTTATATAGCGGTCTAATCGATTAGAAAGTATCGAAATAGAAGATAGTAATAATATCGATAATAGAGGTTAATAATAGCGTCGAGTTCTCGAAGTACTAGGCTTCTAACTAGATTATCCCTTATCTATTATATATAATAATTAGTAGACTATCGATCTATTAACGAAGGAAGGTTCGACGATATATACGAAGCTACGGTACGTAGATATTAATCGATCCTAGATAAAGTAAGAAGTTAGTATAGGCCGAGTTAAAGTAGACTAGGTTCTAACTATAGCTATACCGGTAGATAGTTAGCCTTACGAAGGTACTTCCGAGATAGAAGTAGTATCTCTTCCGAGAGATAATTAGGATAAGAGAAATCAGGTATCTAATTTACCTAGAAGAAATCAAAAGAAGTAAAGAAATAAAGGAATTAGTAGCTCTTAAAAGCTAGGGAAATATAGGCTTTAAGAGCTAGGGGGTATATCAAAGTACAAGGTTGCATACGTAGATTTATATGGTATTATACTATAGAGATTATATGACTTCGAGTACTAGATATACTATATAAAAGTGTATATTACAGATTAGTCATTATTACCGCATAGATTGTTAAAATAGCGGGTTTTGTCATTTTAGAAAAACAGAGAGTTCTCAATATCAGCCGTGGTGCCCATATAGACAGATTTCTGTCAAAAACCATGAAGGATAAAAAACTAAAATATAGGTGATATCTACCATATATTTATATTAAATATATGGTTACATTAATATTCATAGTGATTAATTGATTCCATTTAATGTTGCAAATGAAATTAATCTATGATTTATTATTAATGATTAATTGATTCTATATGTATTGTATTCTAATTAATCGATGATTAATTGATATCATTAATTATTGACTTAATGTTATATTCTAATTAATCGATAATTAATTGATTTAAAGTTACATTTAAAATAATATTATGATTTATTTATTTCATTTTAACAATTTTATTATATTTCTTATAATCCTATTATTTTAACAATACTATTATTTTATAATCCTTATTGTTCTAATAATGATATTATTTTGTTCTAATAATAGTATTATTCTTATAATCTAATTGTTTTTAAACAAATATAATAAATATTTTATAAATAAACAAATGAAATAATTTTTAATTTTTTATAAATAAATGAATATAATATGATATACCCCCTTAATCTTTATATTTATTTTGAATATATAGATTAGATATTATATAGATTGGCTAGTTTCACAAAGCTTCTATATAACGGTAGATTTAGATTTTTTATTAGAAAATCAGCTAGTTGATATTTTGTAGGAATATAGATTAATTTTATTTTACTATTTAATATAGCTTATCTTATAAAATGAAATGCTATTTCTATATATTTAGTTCTTTTATAGAATTTAGGGTTCTTAGCTAATTCTTTAGTAGATAAACTGTCTACTAGTATTTATAGAATAGATATTGTATAATTAAGATATAAATTATCATTAAGATAATTAAATATATAGCTTCTTTAGTAGCTTCTCTTAATACTATATATTCGGCTTCACAACTACTAATAGCCACTATTTTTTATAATTACGAATTCTATAATATAGAATTATTAATTCCTATATCGGGGGATAAACTAAATAAATATATAGAGGTAGATTTTCTATTATTCAAATCATTTCCCTAGTCTATATTATAATATCCTTTTAAAATAAGGTCATTACCTATATAATTATAGTATAGACCTCTAGTAGGGATATATAATAAATATTTCTAGATTTTAGAGAGAGTATTAAAGTGTTCTTTATTAGGATTACTTATAAATCTTAAACAATAAATTGTGGCAAATATTATATCTAGCCTAGTTTTTAGAACTAGATATAGTAATAATCCTATTTGCTTTTAGTAATCGTTTATATTGTTTATAGATACTTAATCTAGGTTTTTAATTAATTTTAAACTAGATTATCCGGGAATTTTAACTAGGTTTTAATTTATATTAAATTTATTTAATAATTTTTTAATAATTTTATTCTAGTCTATATAAAGATATTTATTTTCGATCTTAATATTATTACCTAGAAAGGTAGAAATAGGTCCTATTTCTTCGATTTTAATATATTATATTAATTATATTATTAAATCCTTTAAATAATTAACATCTTTATAAATAGCTAAAATATTATCTATATAATATATTAAAATATATTTAGTTTTTTCATTTATATATACTCCTTTATTATAAGGTAGTACTTTAAAACTAAAAATAGATAGGGCCTTTAATAGGTATTTATACTATAATCTTAAACTTTGTTTTAGACTATATATTGCTTTTAATAGATAACAATATTTAGTTTTATTATTATATATACCGGTTAGTAAAGTAGTATATATATTAGTATCTCTATCCGTATATATAAAGGCGTTTTTAACGTTATATTATAAAATAGTCTAGCTTTTATTAACTACTATAATTAAAATTATATACTATATTTCTATTCTATATATTATAGAAAATATTTCTAAAAAATCAATACCTAGCCGTTAATTAAAACCTTAAATTACCTATCTAGCTTTATATCTAAAGGTTTATCTTTATTAACTATATATAAATCCTTTATACTTTTAGGATTATATATTAGTTTTTTCTTAAAAACCTATCTACCTTTTATAGGTTTAATATTAGTAGGTATATTTTCAATATTATATATTTCTTATTTTTCTAATTCTTTAACTTCCTCTAGGTAGGCTTTATACTATTCGTGTTTTTTATCACTATCTATAGCTCCTTTATAGCTGTTAGGTTTATTTAGAAGAGTAGTAGTTAAAAGAAAAGCATTTAAATTATTAATATTTATTATATTTGAATTATTAATATTTAGAATTAGATTTTCTAATTTAGTATCTTTTATAGTATATAGAATATTATTTTCTTTATAGGATATTTAAACCTCTATTTTATATCTAGGGTCTCTTACTATAATTATTATAGCTTTTTAGATCAATATTATAATTATTATTATAGTTATTAAGAATATCATAATTAGTTTGAAATTGTCCTTTATAAATAGAGATATCTCTAACCTATATTGTTTTCTTTTTATTAATATCCTATATTTTATAGTAATAGGCGTTATTATATCTAATTAATATAGCCTTTTCCTTTCTAGGTTCTAGTTTTGTCTTATATTTATTAGTATAATAGTATATAATTAATCCCTATATTTTAATATTTTTAAAGTATGGTTTTATATTATTATTATATAATTTATATAGAGTTTTTAAATTTAGAGATTTATATAGAGTTCTATTATATAGATATATTAAAGCCTTTAAAGCTTCTCCCTATAATTAATTAGGTGCTCCTAATTAAAGTATAATTGCCCTAACCTTATTTAATAAGGCTAGGTTTATTTTTTCTATTAAACCGTTTAGTTCTTTAGTATATATAAGGCTTAATTTATAAACTATACTATATTTAATAGATACAATTTTAAATCTTTTATTAATATATTCTTTTCTATTATCTATAAAGAATTCTTTTATACGTCTATTTTTATTATTTTTAATTTGATTTTTTAGTTTTATAAAGGTATTATATACTTTACTTTTATAATTTAAAAGGAAAACCTATATAAATCTTATTTTCTTATCTATAAATATAATATAATATCTTTTATTATTATAGGTTAGTATTAATAGACCACTAATATCACTATATATTCTTTTAATAATATCATATTTTATTTTATTTTTGCTTTGTTTATTTATATATCGATTGTCTTTAGATAAAAGACATATTTTATATTTATTTACTTATTATAAATATATATCTCTAGTAATATATATATTTAAATCCTTCAAAATTGCCTATAATAGTTCAAAAGATATATAGCCTAATCTTTTATACTAAGTATTAATATATCTTTTTTCAATTTTCGTAGTTAAAATTATATTTCTATTTTTTATATCCTTTTTTATAGATATAATTTTTCTATACATTTAAGAGTAGTTTATATTTTTAATATAGTATTGTTTTTTCTTTTATAAATATAGAGGTTATATCATTTAGTTTTTTAATACTTAGAAGATTTATTTCTAGTTCTAGAATATAATATACCTCCTTTAAATATATTATATAATTAGTATTTGTTTTAATTAAAACTAAACCTTTTATTTTAATGTTTATAGAATTTGTATTTCCCTATTTAATATTTTTATCAGTATATTTATATTAATAAAAATAATTTAAATTGCAAATTATATAAATTATAGCTATAGTATCTAATATAAAATTAAATATTAAACCTAGAATATAATCTTTTATTTCTTCTATAATAATAGAATTTTCCTTTTTCTATCTTTTTAGATAATCTAGTTTATATTTATTGGTTATATAATTTATATTATTTAATATTAGAAGATATACCTCTTCTACTATATCGAAATTATTATCTAATAGTATTAAGAGATTAAGGAGAATAGTATCTTTATTATTATTTAGTTCGTTTTTAATTAAAACTAGTATAGTTTTAACGTTTTTATCCCTTTTTATAAGTAACTTTTATTTTTTTAGTTTTTTTAACTCTATAATTCTTAATTTTTAAAGTTAAATTTAGAGTTAAATTAGATTAAAGTCTAGGAATAAAAACTAGCAATTAGTAAGTAGTAGTATATATTATTATCTTATAATATTTATAATAGGGATTATTAAAAGGTTTTTTCTATATATTTTTTAATTTTATAACTATAAGTTTATTATTATTTAATTATTAGATTCTACGGGATTTATTAATAAGACTTAAAAATAAAGTCTTAGATATATATAAATTTAGGTCTTTCTATAGAGATTAAATAATAGATTAAATTAATAATTTATAATCTTTACTTAGGCTATTTAAAATCTATATAATTACTACCTATTTAGGTAAAGTAATATTTTTACTTAATAGATTATCTACTAATATCTTAACCTTATTAAGATATTCTTCTATAGTATAAAAATCATCTAATTAGGTATTAAAGAATTCTTTTAAAGTTAGATATTTAGTAGTAAAACCTTTTAGATAATAAATTTCCTAAAGTTTTTCCTAGGCTTATTTTACTTCTAAAATAT
>JNNR01000552.1:0-11859 GCA_000733025.2 Penicillium nordicum | reverse complement strand
ATGCTCCTGGGAATACCTCTCGGAATACTTCGCTTACCAGCCCGGCGATCCCCTAATGCTTTGGACTACTACCAGGGCGAGGGCGATTGGATGGATTTCCTTGAAGATCTAGAACCCTTCCCTATATCAAGGCAACTGGAGGAATCAGTGTTCAGTAGGTGCCGATGATGAACCACTTCTCTCGCCAATGAGCGCAAAAGCTGCGCAGAGGAGCATCTGCGCCCTTCTAGAAAACTCTAAAGCTACTAAAAGTACAACCGATGGTTTAATAATAGGACTGTGCTACCGATTGTTATCCGTTGATACTGCTTTAGGGAGATTATCATTAGCATTGGGTCGATCAGTACCTAGCAGACTTAGTTATAAATTCCAACATCATTTTCGGTTGGAAATCTGGAGTAACGGAGATGTAGGTGTTAGATTCTAGGATACTCTCAGAGAATGGACTAAACACTCGACTAACGATAGATACTATACACGAATCGGACGGAGATTGTCTTGAATTCTTCGGGGATATAGAAGTGCGACTATTGACAGAACCGCTGTATACGTTTGAAAACACTATATATATGACGACGGAACTCTCTACGTCGTATATAAAGTTCGGAGCTCTTAACATTAAAACATTCGGCTGACTAATTCTCTACACTAGACTTGCTGTTTTCTTACCGCAAAAAGCATCTTCAATAAGGAGAGAAGTACAGCCTTAGCTATAGGAAACGAAATATTGTTGGCAGTTATTAGTAGTTGTTGAAACAAACAAGGGGCATTATATGATTTAGGATAGGCGACCGGGGCTCTAGCGTATCACTCGTAAGATCGAAAAGTAGGCTATAGGAATACAACAATTCGAAATGTTTTGGGAAGGACTTTTGTCTGAAATCCGTTAGCTACGGAACGGATAAGAATTAAACGCAGCTAGTTATCTTAGTCCCAAGCTATCCTTAAAGACTAACTCAGACTATTTATAAGTTTCGAAACCGTCGGTACCCTAAGTTTACCTCTACCTAACTATTCCTAGTGACAGGACACTTTCAAGTTTCGTATGCTTCAGTCGAATAAGACATACCAACAATAGCCCCTCCCATATTATAAGTTCGCCAACTAGCTCAAAAGTATGGTCCCAGAAGCTCATGGTCGACTGATAGGAGGCTTATACAGTACTAGCTAGGGCGCCCAGAAGGATACAGACTTACAGCGTCGCTTCTATCGATCCGAAAGAGAGTAGAAAGATAGTACAAATGCGTATAAAAATAGGAAAGACCTGTCCTTCCCTCACCACTAAGCAAGTTGACAGCGAGTCAGGAGAAGAGAAGAATTCAGCAATGCAATGGTATTGAGGCTAACTGCTGATGGTTGATCAATCTCTGGATGATGAGAAGGGGAAAAGAAGAAGAGAGAGGAGAGGAGACTATCTGGTTATTGACATGTGACAGTTCTGACAAACAAGGTCATGTGCCATGATCCCAACACAAGTATATTATATTGCTATATATTCTCGGCCCTATCACCGTTTTAGATAGAGCCTCGCGTACACATCCTCAGTTCGTATCATTCTATCCTGACTTATAGGCATCCTTTTACCCTCTGGTTCTAAACTATCGGAGAAAGCTTTCTCCTACTTAGAATATTGCTGGCTTTCAGTCAGCAACTTGGGTAGTATATAGAAGATACCTCTAACGTAGCGAAGGCACGGTATCTTAATCCTTAGTCGGTTTATATAAAATGAACAAAAGCCCCTTCTCCCCCTACTCCTCGGCCTAACAGCTCCACATTAGAACTCCGAACACCAGCCTAACAGACACCCATACATTTTGCTGCCAATATCCCAATAATATACCCTAGGTAAGTCAGGTTGGTGCTAGTTAGGGTATATATAATAGGTATATATAATAGGTATTAACAATTGTTCCTAAACCAGCTATCAATACGTAATGCCATCTATACCTTCAGCAATCCAAATTCTATTATATAAGACCCGCTTTAGTCTTATCCAATAGAACTTATAAAATTAGAATTATAACCGCAGACGATATAGATGCTTTTACCGTCCGCAGTCTAGTAGCACCATTTCGGTAATCAGCTTGGTTATAGCTGTCTTAGTTCCGTTTTAACACACAGGCTCAATATTTCCCTCCGTACGGAGATTACGTCTCTTCTGATCAATCTACACAGCCACCGTTTGAGACAGATCAGCCATAATATCTATAAACCTAGTAATTTCCGTAATACATAAGACAAACGCATTTCCGTAACAAAATACCTCGTATTCTTATTTAACAGATACGTCCAGATAAACGAATAACAAGCTGAAGATAAGGCAAATTGTTACTCACTCGAGATCAAAGTCAGGATGTTTGAGAATTTTTTAGTGTTATTGGGCAATCTACCGCTCATTACTTCTTACATTGTTCTTAACCGTTTGTTCTTAACCGTTTGTTCTTAACCGTTTATTGCTAACTATTTATACTCGATAAACAATTTCATTGATCATTGGGACATACAATAGGGCAACCAACCCCTCAATAAGATCTCAGACGTAAACCCTACGGCGTAACTATCGACCAATGCCCTCACAGTTAAGCAAGAGGTAAAAGTATCATAGGCCCTTCTTTGTGTCCTCAAATTCGCCGTCAGAAATACATGACCTTTTGTCTTCTTGTCTTCTTGTCTTCTTGTCTTCTCGTATAGGTAGCCATAGTAACTGTCTCTAGCTAGGATTTTTCCATAAGAATCAAACAAATTAAACATTCGGAGCTAGAATCATAGAATTCTTCGCAAGCTGTAGATTTTTCTAGTTCTAACAAATTGGCGACATCAACCGCTGTCTTTCCCCCTTAGAGCCTATACCGTCCCGTGCTTTCATCTAACCTTCAGCTAAAGTAAAAGTTTTCTACTAGTCTCGAGCTCCTTCACCTATTTTGCAACTGACGACGCTTCCTCTGGAAAAATAATTCCTCCCCGGCAATGTATTCCAATTGTTCACGTGAAAGACTGTAGGTCTAGGAAGGAAAAAACAGTTTTATAAGCGCTGTAGGCCCGGTGACCGACCAAATAGTAATCTGCCGCTTGCATACACATATTGTCCGTGAGCCTTTTTCGAGCGGCCCTATAGTACGATTTCAAGATAAATTACTCATGTGGTGAATTTGAGTAAGATCAGAAACTCGAACACATTCTTTGGTTGAGCAATTCACACGTTCGACGAAAATTGATGACTTCTTGGCTGCAGTTGTGATGCGTTCCTGACGACTGAAATGGATATTAGCCATTTATGGAATGTTAACAAGTATTTGACTCTCCCATTTTGCAAATTGCTATTCAAGTGAATATTTTGAGTCAGTGATGTTCTTTCCCTCTCAATTCGAAGGGAAAAAATACGTCATCGAAAGGGCTTACTGATGTCTCGATGAGGCCATTCATGATTCAAGATAATGCCCGTATATTGGATCACGAATCCTGAAACAGCGCTAGAGGACACTAAATGGAGGTAAGCTGGTCGCCAAGACGCGATGCGCAGGGGTAGGGCGGCCAATCGAGAGTCCGAGACAAAACACTTTGGTTGAGGCCATCCGGAGGCCAGCATTCCGGAAGGAGCAGCCTCATCAGCCACGAGGGGGACTAAAATCTCACGGACATGAAGGCTCTCCTCGAACACCTTTTGGGATTGTTTTTTCGGCGTTCTGGCCAGCAGTCGCGAATCTCACCGAGGCCTGACATTCCCGCCCCCAAAGCCACATCGATGGACGGACAATAAGCACCGAGTTCGATATACTCCCAATGGACTCCTCGGACCGTGCCGCTCGGGATCTGCTCCGATGCGATGGCCTGTATTCCACGGGCAAGGCATCAAAATGCGATGAGAGAGTGTCTCGAGATAGACATTTAGATCGGAAATCTTTTAAAACCTCACGCGGTTTGATTTGGGTGGATTGATTACTCACTGATTCTCCCACCAATTCATCCTACCCTTAGAATAGAATCACAGTGACGATGTCGAACGGCTTACACACCGCGAACATGCGCCGGCATGACACCGGTGCTGCGGGCAGCGCCAGCAATAGTGGCGATGGGAGACCCTTCCACCGCAGTGTTCCGGTTGCCATTGTGGGCATGGCCTGCAAATTCGGAGGAGACGCTACCAGTCCCTCGAAACTGTGGGACATGTGCGTGGAGGGTCAAGACGGCTGGGGGGCCATTCCTCACGAGCGATTCGATCTGAAGTCTCTCTATCATCCTGACCAGTAGAGATTCGATCGGGTCAGTCATTTCCCCCCGCGGATGCATATTATTGAGTTGAGCAGAGAAGCGAAGAAGAAGAAGGGAAAGTTGACTCGTCAATCAACAGCATCATGTCCGCGGTGGGTTCTTCTTGCAGGACGACCTGAAACGATTCGACGCAGCGTTCTTCAACCTTTCTGCCGAGATTGCCAGTATTCGTGTGCCTTGACCCCGATTGCATTGCAAACCACCTGCAGCTACTAATGCACGAGGCATACATAGGCGATGGATCCGCAACTGCGGCTGCTCATGGAATCTGCATACGAAGCCATCGAAAACGGTCAGACCCCCTCAACGACCCCCAAGGAGTGAGTGAGCGTCACTGACAGACATAACTGGGTAGCGGGCATCCCGATGGAGAGCTTCTCTGGGTCCAATGCGTCAGTGTTCACTGGGACATTTGCACGGGACTATTTCGACACGCTGATCCGCGATCCCGAGAATCTGCCGGCCTCGTTCATAACCGGGAATGGAGGGGCGATGCTGTCGAACCGCATTTCGCATTTCTATAATCTCACAGGGCCCAGTATGACGATTGACACGGGCTGCTCGTCGAGTGCCGTCGCCATTCACCAGGGATGCCGGAACCTCCAAGCGGGGGAATCAGACCTGACTTTGGTTGGTGCATCTTCTGTGCTATTGAACCCCGACATGTTCATCGCCATGTCCAACTTGAATGTGCTGAATGCAGAGGGGCGGTGCTATTCATGGGATCACCGCTCCAATGGGTACGGCCGCGGTGAGGGCGTCGCAACCCTGTTGCTGAAGCGCCTGGACGACGCCCTGCGGGATGGGGATCATGTCCACGCCGTCATCCGTGAGACTGCGCTGAACCAAGACGGAAAGACAAAGACGATTTCTTCGCCCTCGATGGAGGCGCAACAACAACTCATCGAAGAGTGCTACCGCCGCGCCGGACTGGACCTTGCACAAACCGCGTACGTCGAAGCGCATATGACGGGTACAGCCACAGGCGACCCCATTGAGGCGGAAGCCATCGCGCGAACGTTCGGGCAGCGTCGCAGCTCGGACGGCCCGGTGCTCGTGGGCTCGGTCAAGACACATCTGGGGCATACTGAGCCCGTGAGCGGGCTGGCGGCCGTTATCAAAACCGCCTTTGCGCTGCAGCACGCATGCATCCCCCCGAATTTGAACTACGAGAAACCAAATCCGAAGATTCCGCTGGACGAATGGCACCTGCAGGTCCCGACGTTGCCCACCCAGTGGCCCCAGGATAAATCGCCGCGCGCATCGATCAATAACTTTGGCTACGGGGGCACCAACGCTCATATCATCATGGAAAGAGCTCCCACCCCCGCGCGACAAATCAACCGCGCAGTTGAACAGGACGAAAGTCTTTCCCGGGTATTTCTTCCGCCATTCTCCCCAAGGTGGCCGGCAGCATGAACCTGCACCGCCATCTGCCCTCGCTCGACTTCTTCATCATGCTCTCGTCCATGACCGGCATCACCGGTCACGTCTCCCAAGCTAACTACGCCGCCGGCAACACCTTCCAGGATGCGCTGGCCCGCCACCGCACCGCCCACGGCCAACCAGCCGTCGTTCTGGACCTGGGCCCCGTCTCGTCCGTCGGGTTTGTCGCCGAAGCAGACGACGACGTGCGCGCGCGGGTCGCCCGGACCCTGGGATCGACTGTGCTTCCGCTCTCGCGCATGCTGCGCCTGATCGGCGAGGCGATCCGCCATCCACTGCGTGGACATCCCGACGACAGCCAGATCGTCACTTGCATTGCGCAGTATGATGGTTTGTCTGATGACATGGCAGCTAGGCGAGACCGGCGCTTCGGGACCCTGCAAGTCGGCACTGTGGCCGTAGGGTCTGCGGGCATCAAGACCACACCCGCAGGAATGGATCGGCTGGACGAGGTGGTGAATGAGCTGGCACACCAGGCAGGGGGCGGGAACGAGTCCAGGTCAGGGGAGCTGGTTCAGTCCGCGCTGGTGCGGAAGATCGGGGCCATGTTCCATGTAGCAGATGCGGAGGTGGACTCGCTGGTGGCGGTGGAGTTGCGCAACTGGCTGAGCAGTGTGATGAAGGCGCGGGTTACGATTTTTGAGATCTTGCAGTCAGGGTCGGTGGCTGACTTTGCGCGCATGGTGACGACGCGGAGTGGTTTGATCACGGCGTAGATGGTGATATACCGGGGATGAGTATGGACTAGGATTCAACGAGATTGCAACTATTGTATATCCATTGTTAAACATAAAATCAATATATTCGTTTCCATTATCTTCCCAAGCAGTCTGACATTCTCCTCATGTATCTTGAGATGTGCTAGAGTGGAGAGCTATTCCTTATTAATATCCCTATCCTATCTACTCATACCCCTGCAGCTCCTTCTCCGTCCATTCCCACACCTTTAGCCCTAGTATATCATCCTCTCCCTTCGGCGTCTGCGGGCCCCCAATCCCAATAGGCTCATAGTACTCCCCGCTCTTCACCTCCTTAGCTACAGACGCCCACAGCTGATTCCGAACGCCCTGGTCCACCGGCGTCACGACCTTATTCGCGACCTTCCCCAATACCCTAATGACCCACGGGCTCCCCGTCGCATTATTCATAAGATTCGTGCGCACCACGCCCGGATGGATCGACGCCAGCGTAATCTGCGGGTACTTGCGCGCCATCTGGCGCGTCCATAGAATGATCGCCAGCTTGCTCTGCCCGTAGCGACCGTAAGCGCCCAAGCTCTCGGCGTCGGTGCGCAAGGTGTCGAACAGCACGCCTTCCTTGGGGGCGTAGACGTGGCCGTGCGACGAGAGCGAGACAATGCGCACGTCCGCGTCCGGCATCGCAGCCGTCTTTTCCAGGACGGGAAGCAGCAGTTTCGTGAAGAGAGCGTGCCCGATGTAGTTCGTGCCGAACTGCAGCTCGTAGCCGTCACTCGTCAGGCCCGGCGGGGCGGCCATGATGCCGGCGTTCAGCATGAGGATATCGAGACGGGTGGACTCGGCCGCGACGGTGCGGGCCGCGGTGGCGACGGACGAGAGCGAGGATAGGTCCATGGCGAGGGGCTTGATGGGGGGCGCGTTTTTGACCTGTTGGCGGATCTCGTCTGCCGCGGTCTGCGCTTTGTCGATGGTGCGTGCGGCCAGCCAGATCAGCGACGGCTGGTGGCGGGCGTATTCCAGAACGCATTGCTTGCCTAGGCCGATGTTGGCGCCGGTCACTAGGATGACTTTGCCGGCGATCGAGGGGATGTCCTGCTCGGGGTTGAAGGGGAGGGATTTGCCGAAGAACATGGTGATGGTAAGACGGCTTATTAGATGGTGTAGCGTCCTGCGCGAGTGTTGGAGGGGAGGTTATATACCCAGACAAGAGCTCGGGGGGTTCGGCCCGAAAGGCGCATTCGAATTATCAAGCTAGTTGACGTTTCTTTGTCCTTTTGGCCCCATCGACAATCATTACTCCCGACGGCACATCCGCATCCGCTCGACATGGCGATCTGATAGGCAGAGCATCACTGGGAGGAGTCTCGGATATCGAAGATACGATGCAGTAGGGCAGTATTCGCCCCTTTTCGCCATCGCGTATATCAACCTGCATGTAAGAGTGCCTGAATCCGGTTAGCATACTGTCATCCGCAGCCTGACTAATATTTCATGGCCATTAATAGGTCCTGGCCTGTTCCTGGTTACATATGTTTTTGCACAGTTTGTCGATGTACACGAATCTAACATTAATCTTGTGGACGTAAAAACACCCTCTTGAAGAGAGAACAAGAGACCCCTTGTGTGCCATTTTAACCCCTCCTGTCGCGAGGGTTCGCTACCCTAACCGTAGGTGTTCAATGTGCAAGGCATCACAGGATTAAAAACGAGCATAAACTCTGAAGCAGATTTGAAGCCTGTCAGGTCGTTCATAGAGAGTGTTCTAGGGATCTAAAGTGGATCCTCTTCCAAAGGCGGCAGATGAATATTCTTCCCATCACCCTTGCTGACTTCTACGGTCCCCAAATCAATACCGTGTAATAGGCGCATCTAAAGTAGAACCCCGATATATCTGTTAGCTTATACACACACTTCCATATCGTCAAACAGGCGTAGCCTATACAGACAAGGGTTATCATCAACAGTAAGGTGATACTTACATTAATAGCACATTGACCGAATCTGAACTTTGGGTTAACCGATTTGTTGTAAACATTGGCACCACAGATTCCGCAAAAGAAGATCTGTATAGTATGCGAGCCAAACCGATATTCCTATATTACATTAGTCATCCATTTCAGCGATTGCTTGTGTGGGCTAATATAATGGAAAATTGTATTGAAAGGGCAGGTTTAACAGCTGACATACCTTGAGCGACTCTGTCCCTTGATGAATTTCCATATCATCCACGAACGCAAGCAGGCTGCCTGCGATGTGACAATAGCTACCTATAATGGTCTTTTAGTCGAACAGTCGATTTCATTTGCATGATAGAATTTATATGCACAGGGACGTATAAACTTGCAGGGGGACATGATGCTTGAATGCACATACAGTTGCAAGAGATTACTGTCAAATGAGGCAATGGGGACGGTAGTTTTGTTGAGAAACACACAGCCCTACAATGACAACTTCCCTCGTAAGAGACCTCTGTAGAGTGATCCATAGAATCCTGTTTCTCGGAATCCTTGGATGAAGCCGCCATAGCGTAGCTCTCAATTTCTGCGTTGCAGGTCTCTCCGTTTTTGTTGTGCTCAAGAACCGCTGGCGTAAAGTATGGATTTAGCCAGTCTGGAGAGGTGGAGATGAGGAGTCGCCAAGGGAATTAAATAAGTGCAAAGTACATGAGCATATTGCGTGGTTGAGAACAGACTGATTAAGTGTGCTTCCAAATTGAGCGATGGTTGAGAGCCCAATTTGAACTGTGGAGCTCAACATCGTTAGGAGTGATTGTCCACCGTCTGTTGGGACCAAATCGATGCTTAACTGATAGACGGGTTGGCTACCGTTCATGGAGTGATGAGCAAATTCTGGTCTGCTGTGCAAGTACAATAAAATGATGAGTGATCATCCCGAGCCGAGGTTCAGCTTCAACCTCATTTACCTTCATATTTTATGACTGGTACGGGAATCTTTTCCAAGAAGAACCATCGGTCAATATGTAGCAGGTTATATCTGTATACGCGTGTAGAAATTCTTCGTGGGCCGTTTAGAGTTGGTGGAGCAGTAGTACATATATTACCTGGGGTGAAGCCTTCGCAGACTTCCCTAATACGGATTGTGATATGGGATCCCATTTCAAAAACTAGAGTATTATTGCCAATATCGACCTGTGTGGTGACTGGGCTGGTGCGAGCAAGTACTATACTGATCAAAGCAGTTGTTCTGGCAGATGTGAGACATATGTGCGGAACAATGCCGATAAGTTTAGTACTGCTTACTGGGAGTTCAGTAGTTCCAAAGTCTATCGAGCCAGTTGATCTTGGTTGTGCTGAGTTTTCAACATTTTCTGATGTTTTAGCGGCTCTTTGTATTAGAATAGCTTAGACTATTAGCGACGAATCTCATTACAGACAGTTCCTATCATTATTTTGGTACTCTATGCAGGTTGCAAGATATTGCATTTTGAATGACAGAGAATCAACTGTAATATTGAAGATCGGATTTATGAACCAAGGAAAAGAAAGGAAAGTGCAGTAGAATGTATGATGTCAAAATGCAACCTTGGGTATAATCAATATTTGAGCGCGTGTGCGAATGTTATTTTCTAGATGAGTCGGCTCTTCTTTTCCTCGATTGATAATTTTCCGGTCTCTTTTCTCCTATACCTACCGATTTTGATATTGCTTGAGTTCGAATAGGCGATGCCGAACGAGCGCCTTCCTGTATTCTAAATTTATGTTCTTGGGGGAATCCTCGTCGTGGTTCTGCGCGAATGATTCGATCTGGGCTCTTATTTCCACTATATCTGGTTTTTCTAAAATACTCCCTTTGATCTCTGCTGGCAACTCGCCTGGCAAGCCACGTTCGTAATATTGAATATAACCTTGAAAGTACTCGATATAATCGGATTGGTCTTCCTTATCTAGAGCGGCTCCTACTATATCTATAGAGGAATAGTGGGCTTGATAATACTCCGGAAAGGTGCCTAGGCCCCGATGCCCTACAATTTGGCTGATAGGTATAGAGCTATTTCTCTCTGTAAAGATCTTAGTATAAAGATCTCTCTCGAGTGTCTATCGATTTTGTTTTGTGGTATAAGGGGCTTACTTTCAATTTTTCCCCTAAGGCCTCGTCGTATATAATGGATAGTTGCTAATTCACTAAAGTACCCTATAGTATTAAAAATCTGACGTAGGTAAGAACAAAACTTTTGTTTCGTTAAAGGTATCTCCTAAGGCCTATTAGCCGTAGTATATATATCTAAGAACTAGTTTATCTAAGTACTCTTCCTTCTATCGCAAATAAATCTCGCTATTTAAAAGATCAAACTACGCTAGATTATCTACGGTATCTACCCTATAAATAGTACCGTACGCTAATATAAGGGAGAAAAGAAGGTAGCCTAACGTAAATTACGGCCTATTACTATCCCGGATACTAATTCCGAATCTAGAGGCACTAGTTAATAAAGTCCCCGTATATTCGACAAATATAATACTAGGTCCTTCTAACTTATACTATATATTTTTTATATCGACGATTTTTAAGCTATTTCTAATCTACCTTCTAACCTACCGTCTAACGAGCTATAGATAAAGGAAATAGAACCAACTTAATATACTAGAATAGAGATTAATGTTATATAATATCGGTAGAGTAAAGACGCTTTACTTTATATCGAAGACCTCTTTTTATGTTTGTCCTTACTAGAGGGTATAAAAGCTCCGACTCTTACTCTAGTAAAGAGATATAGCTAGATAGCAAATAAGATAATAACTTTAAGTAGTCCCGGAATGAACGTTTAGTGATTAGTCTGCTATAAAGACGAGACTACTCTTAAAAAATCATACCTTTTAAAGTTAATTTTCTCTTTCTTTTAGTCTATAACGACGCTATGTACCGTTAAGGTTTTTTTAATCTAATATATCGATATTAGTTTATAATAGTCTTAGAGGGAAAGTTACAAATAAACCAACTATTTTTATTTCCTTTCGATCGTCTAGGATGATTTTACTTTTTGTGAATTGTTCGAATCTACTAAAGAACTGTTCGGTATACGTACTTACCGTTCTTACCGTAGGTAGCCTATTATCGTTCAGTCGCCCTTAAGTAGAACTTGCGTACTAGCGAATGTACGCCTTGATTATCTTATAAGTTAGAGCCGGAGAACTAAGGGAGGTTTGGTAATATTCAAACCTATTCTCCGGGTCTATAGTAAAACTAAAGGAAGGTTAGCAAAATTCATAATAGGAAAGGGATTGTTACTTCAGATGTGGCTCTAACTGTGATAGGGTTAAGCCGACTGCGTGGGTTGGACGACTTTTCCCCTAGACCAAAAGGTCAATTCAAATTGAATGCTCGGTAGTGTGACGATCTGGGAGAGATTCTGCCAGTTGACTCCGCCTGCAGAGATTTCTGGCAGAGGATTCCGCCCAGGTTCGATGTTTGCATTCCTCCGGTGTTT
>JNNR01000553.1:0-11893 GCA_000733025.2 Penicillium nordicum | reverse complement strand
GGTGCTTACCGCCACCTGCAAGGCATCCTCGTCCGAACTAAAGATTAAGCATCTAAGCATCTTGGTATCAAGTCCATTCTTTTTTTTTTTTTTTTTTTTTTTTTTTTTTTTTTTTTTTTTTTGCTATGAGGAAAATATCCCAACGCAAAGCGCTTGATGCGGCGTAACCAGTCCGTCTTGGGCTGTGCTGCACCAGTGAGAGCCTTTTTATTCATAGTTACTCTGAGCATTCGTCATAATCACTATCTTTTCTCGGTGTGCGATATCTGTGGGCAATTGCTAACAACCCTCACCTTCGATAGGACAAGCCTACTGCTGGACCTGAGTGGTTCAACCTCCCGAAGACAGAAATGACCTCGGAGCTTAAGAGAGATCTGCAGCTCATCCGGATGCGTTCTGTGCTTGATCCCAAGCGTCACTACAAGAAGGAAAATGGCAAGGCCAAACCGCCAGAATATTCTCAGGTTGGAACCATCATCGAGGGCCCTACCGAGTTCTTCAGCAATCGTATCACCAAGAAGGACCGCAAGAAGAACTTTGTTGAGGAAACATTGGCACTCGAACGTGGCACCAAGCGCTTCCAGGCCAAATACAGGGACATTCAAGCCAACAAATCAAGCGGAAAGAAGTCCTTCTACAAGGACTTACAGGCAAAGAGAACCCGGAAGAACAAGTGAAATTTCGGTCTCTACTTTCCTCAAACTATGCCAGGATGGCAACAACCCCATGTTAGCCATGGCTGACATCTCAACAAAATGGCCTCTGCTGGGATCCTAACAAGCTAGACATGGATCCTCACATGATCTGAGATCATCATATGCGTTCTGTGTCAAGCCCAGTCTTAAACGCTATCAAAGACATCCACGAGGGTTTCGACAACCAGTTTCTGGGTCAATGTCAGTTTCATTGTCTTCCAAGGATTGATGCAACGATCTTACCTGCATGTCAATGGCCGCCGCGCGGCCAGCTTCAAGAACCTCTTCGTGTCCTGCCATGCCCTCTTCTAGAAGGGCACTCAGTTCGCCTGCTGCTTTATTCTGTAGCAAATCGTCATCTCCGCGAGGTACAGGAGACAACACGGCCTTGTTAGTGACCAGACTGAATGCAAGCACTCGTAGGCCACAATGTCTGGCGGTAACAATCTCCGGTACTGTGGACATACCAACCACATCGGCACCAAGTATTCGAAGCATCCGGCTCTCGGCTCTCGTCTCGTAACTTGATGCTATCAGAATCGGATTTGAAGGGATTGTGTTGAGGTGACTTACGTGGGGCCCCCGCAAAATGCATATACACCCTCGTGCAGCTTTCTCTTGCTTTCCGGTGATATGACTTTCTTCCATGACTGATGCACGTGGCGACGGAGCTCAAGGTCATAGGCGTCAGACAGGGGCGGGAATCGCACTCCAAATTCATCTTCATTGGCTCCTCTCAATGGATGAGTTCCTGCCAGACCTGCGAGGAAGAGATGCTGTAACCCGATGTTAGAATAACTCCACGCGATGCCGTTGACGGGGATTTCTCTTACATCGTTCAATAGAACGATATCTCCCACAGCATACTCAGAATTCAAACCTCCGGCCGCATTGGTCACTACCAAACATCATTAATCCTCGTTCTATAACGTCAATCTTCGGGTTATTAAGGATCATGTAGAACATACAGACAACCGTATTCACTTGCAACTGCTTGAAGACTCGAATTGGGAATGCCACCTGATCAATCGAGTGTCCCTCGTAGTAACTAGGTCAAGGTCAGCTGTGCTAATACAAGCAGAATGAGGGCTTAAGCTGACTGAGCCCGGCCAACCATCAACACCGCAGGAATTTTCTGGCCGAGAAGACCAAAAACCAGCTTTCCAGCATGACCAACGACTGTGGAATGTTAGAACCTCCTCTCTAAGCCCGAAGAAGATGACCAACCTGTTGAGCGAGGGAAGTGGGGGATGGATGCGTAGTCAAATTCGATCCGTGACTCGGGTTGAATAGTATCTGCAAGCCCTCCTAGCCCTGAACCACATACAATTGCAACCTGAGGCTTTTGCAGGGTCTCTGGCAACTTGGTTCTGAGATAAGAAACCGCTTCGTTGGCCCGCTCAAATGAGGACAGGTTTATCTTTGTCATTTTTGCAGACGTTAGTGTTGTATACAAGAAGAAGTTTGATATATATATATATATATATGTATATCAAGTGGGAAAGTAGGAGTTAAAAAAATAAATAGAAGGGACGTTTCCAAGTGCGGAGTCACATGGTTCCATTGCCCAGTCGCTAGTTTGGCGGGGGGTCGCAATGATCCGATTCATAGAAAACATTTGAGATAAGTGGCCTTGGAGAATAACCACATCTACTAACTCATCGAAGAGAATATTCTATTTAAAAACTTAGAGTAAGAGAGTCGATCGTCTATTAGGGGGGAACACTATAACTATATAACTAGTTATCGACAGTAACATAGGGTTGTACAAAGTCGTTTTTACTCACAATTGGATCAATCATCAATCTCTACTCTGTAGATCATGGTCTATTTATATTTATATTTATTCTTGTTATATCAATAGTTTAACGCCTAGTATAATAGTATAATATAGAGTAGAGATATCACCGTCCATTGTAGTTTCAGTTTCTCTATATCCTTCCTCACTCACCGCCCTGGACTCGCTCCCCGAAAAAAACCCATCCGCCAACAACGGATCTTCCTCAAAATCAACCATTAACAATGTTCTCATACACATCGCGCTCTTTAATTGGAGTGGGCAAGCGCCTCCGGGTATGTTCTTATTCTGCGATTCATGATTGCTGTGCTAACACCTCCTTGAAAGGCCCCTGTGTCATTCCGCTCTCTATCATCCCCAACCCAGCCAACTCCGCCGGAGCAAGAGAAGACACCCGCTCAAGACCCAACACCGACCTCCACACCAGTTGCTCCTGCAGAAGCTGCCCCTGTTTCCCCTACTCCTGCTACACCCATCGCGACTCCCGCCGCTACCGCCCCTGCATCGACTGCTCCAGTAGCGTAAGAAGCCCTTCGAATCTAGTGTTTTGGCTTTGTCGCTAATTGAGGTAATCCAGACCGACCGAAGCCGAGCAAATCACCAAGTCTAGTGTGAAAGAATGGTTAGTATCCAAGGCAATTGGCTCAATTGGCTCAATATCAAAAATATATCAAAGATGAATGCTCACAGTTCGGTTAGGTCTGAACGGTTAGGAGAATTCGGCGAGGACAGCCGACTTCCACGAAGCGTGCAAGCTATATATCTACGGCCCTTACGGAGGAAGGTGGAATACGGCCTTCCAGTCTGCGACCTTCAATTGCGATCATACAGTGTCCGTAACGTGGAGTTCTTCACCGACTTTGCCATTCGTGCCGCTTACTACCTCAACCTCCCCGTGTCCGGGCCTGTGCCTCTCCCCCGCATCGTTGAACGCTGGACCGTACCCCGAAGCAACTTCGTGCACAAGAAGAGTCAAGAGAACTTTGAACGAATCACCCTCCGTCGATTGATTCAGATCAAGGATGGAAACCCACAAGCGGTACAGGCATGGCTTGCATTTCTCCGGAAGCACGCATTTTATGGAGTCGGTATGAAGGCAAATGTCTGGGAACACGACAGTCTTGGTATGGGCTACCCTTTCCCCCCACCCGCCTGGATAGCTAGCGTCTTCAATGATCAGGGTACTAACCATATTTTCTGTACTAGATGCTGGTAAGGCCATGGATGACTCGGTTGCCGAGGTGGAAGAAGCTCTTCGCCCCGAGCTCGCACAATTCGGTCAGCGAAAGGACAACTCGGCCCCAGGCACGATATTCGATACTTTGAACAGTGAACGATTCGCCGAGCGCAAGCGTCTATAGATGGAATGGTAATCTACTGTTGAACTTGTATACCCGTGAAAATCTGGACTTGGTGTCTTTGCTACAGGCGCTGTTTTCATTATTTTCAAAAGCCTTCTTGATCTAGGCCATATGTATTTTACTGTTTTACTATTCTCATTTCAGCCCAGATGAAAGGAAACTTGTATATACTGCAAGGAGGTTGCTCGCCCCAACCGGGTCCCTAATAGACGTACTACCACTTCGATATGATATTCCTGTGGAATATGTGGAATTTGGTTGTCATAGATGTAGACAATGCCCACCCAGGTGATGCCCAGTGCAGTTTCATCCGACACGATGTTGGTCACGTGACACATTTCGCGTGTCGCGTTTTTCGGGGGCATTAGGGTCTACGAAAGTACAGTACGAAGTGATTGCACTTGAAATTTCCCATTCTCGCACCGTTTGAGTGTTTGTTGGAGATGTCTACCCACGCGATGCGACATGAATTTACCTCGCTGGGGTCATTGCGTGCAAAACACCATATCCGCCCAAGCAGGCTCTCCCTTTTCCAAAGGAGATGCGATCGATGGAATAGCTCAAACAGCACGCCAGCACAAGAGCCCATTATATTTTCCGGGATTCAGCCAACTGGGGTGCCTCATTTGGGAAATTATCTAGGAGCTTTACATCAATGGGTAAAGCTCCAGCAGGATGCAGCCGAAGGAACCAAGTTATTTTTCTCTATTGTTGATCTACATGCATTGACAGTACCGCAAGATCCAGCTCGATTGAAGAGATGGCGGAAAGAGGCCTTTGCAACATTGCTTGCTGTGGGCCTGGATCCTAAACGCTCAACAATATTCTACCAGTCCGGTGTAGGTTCCGTCTTCTAACTGTTAGCTGCTAAGCACAATCGAGACTTTTATATTGACATTTCATCAGGTGCCGGCACATACCGAGTTGATGTGGATTCTCAGTACGGTGGCTTCCATGGGGTATCTGTCGCGTATGACACAGTGGAAGGTGAGCGGCCCTATCGCTTTTTTTTCTTTACATATGGGCATTCTATTGACATCCGTCCAGAGCAAGCTACAACTGCCCGACGATGCCACACTGGATGATTCGACGGCACGGGCACAGCTGCGACTTGGTCTTTTCTCCTATCCAGTACTACAAGCTGCTGATATCCTTGTGCACAGGTATGTTTCTCGTCTACATTGGCGCTTTTTTTTTACTAACGATCACCCAAGAGCTACCCATGTCCCAGTTGGGGAAGACCAAAGACAGCACCTAGAATTTTCCCGATATACCGCGAACAGCTTCAACCACCTCTACGGGCCAATTTTCCCCATCCCAGAGGCATTGATATGTAAGATAACAGTTGCCCATGTCAGAAGGGACAGAAGGAACAAAAGGAACAGACCAGACACTAACTTGACTAGCTCCTGCCAAGCGAGTGATGTCCCTCAAGGAACCCACTTCCAAGATGTCCAAATCGCACGCCGATGAGAAATCTCGGATTATCCTTACCGATTCGCCGGCTGAAATCCGTCAGAAAGTCAAGGTAGCCCTGACCGACTCGGAAGCAAACATCACCTACGACCCGACGCGTCGGCCTGGGGTGTCTAATCTTATTGAGATCCTCAGCCACCTGGAAGGTGTATCATGTGAGGAGATTGCGACTGACTTCCACAGCACCAGTCTCCGGTCACTCAAGGAACATGTTGCAGACCGGATCGCATATCATTTGCAAGAAATCCGAGATCGGTATATTACGATCATGGAGGATCAGACTGGTTACCTGGAGTCAGTGGCTGAGGAAGGCGCCGAAGCAGCGCGGGCCAACAGTCGGGTGACCATGCAGCAAATTCGGGAAACGATGGGTCTATAAGTGGCCAGTGTATTACAATAGAGAGATTATAGTAAGAATGTACAATATCTAATAGTATGAATATCTATGTTACTATGAGTATGTTGTATATACCATCCGGAGTACTCCGTGTAAGAGTCCCATGGACTAAAGTGGAGAGTCAACCGCGTCATCGCCTCTACTACGTATGTCTTGTACGTGTGCTATATGTGGGTATACCTACAACATAAGGGTATATAATAAGGATAAGAACTGGTAACTTTTTAGATTACTATTATATATATGGAGTATATTATAAAAGGCCTTTACTAAATTATATATGGTGACGACAGCACTTGGGAGACTTCCGGGTTACCCGTTC
Organism: Penicillium nordicum; assembly: GCA_000733025.2. Classification (NCBI taxonomy): domain Eukaryota; kingdom Fungi; phylum Ascomycota; class Eurotiomycetes; order Eurotiales; family Aspergillaceae; genus Penicillium; species Penicillium nordicum. Next base: position 5,844 of record JNNR01000553.1, on the reverse strand, counting down.
AGGCAACAGTATATCTAATACATACACTAACTATACATATGTATACTAATAACTAGTACTATATAATACACCATATAATACGCTATATACTAATACACTATATAACTACTAATACAATATATCTAATAACTATAACTACTATAACTAACTAGTTATATAGTTACTAATACACTAGTTAACTATATAACTACTAATAGTACTATTAGTATAACTAGTTAACTAGTTATAGTTAGTACTAGTTAACTATACTATTAGTGTTAGTATTAGTATTCTTATGACAGTACTAGTGATAATACATACTAGTAATACTAGTAATAGTTGGAGCCGAGGATCTCCATGACCATTTCATCTTCTTGACTCTTTTTACTTTTCCCTTTCTCAACTTCTTCCTTACCCTTACAGTTCACCAATCCTCATCCAAACCACTTGGGAATATCGTCTCTTAAACCGTTCGAAATCACTAATTCGGGCCGAATTCGGGGAGGACATCGGCACCATGAAAAATAGTTGGATCCTATTGGTCACTGGCCTGGTGATGCCAGTCTGGGGCATAACCCTTCATCGACGAGATAATCCCGCGGTGGTACAAATGGATATTCAACGAAACGATGTCTCCAACCCCGTCGCTAGAGATCAAGCAAGGAGGAAACGGTCGACAGTCAGTCAGGCATTGGACAATGAGGTACACATATCTATCTATAGAGAATATATGATCGGACGGAATATATACTAATGTTTCTGCCTAGGAAACTTTATACTTCTGTAATGTCACTCTAGGTACCCCCGAACAGACTGTACGTCTGGTTCTCGACACCGGAAGTAGTGATTTATGGTGCAATACGCCAAATTCTACTCTCTGTGCATCCACCAAAAACGTCTGCGCTGAATCCGGTACTTACGACTCATCCTCTTCCTCCTCATATTCCTTTGTGAACTCGGACTTCAATATCAGCTATGCCGATGGTTCCGGTGCCGCTGGAGACTATGTGACCGACACTCTTACCATCGGAGGCACAACTATCAAAGACTTCCAATTTGGCACTGGGTTTGCATCTGGTTCCCCAGGTGAGTGACTTTGTGTCAGATATACCAGGATCACAGAACTAACATAAGTTGTTTATATACAGAGGGTGTGCTGGGTATAGGATACACCGTGAATGAAGTTCAGGTCGGCAGAAATGGAGACTCGGCTTATCCCAACCTGCCCAAGGCGATGGTCGACAAAGGAATAATCCAATCAAATGCCTACAGTCTCTGGCTGAACGACCTAGATGCGAACACCGGCTCGATTTTGTTTGGTGGAGTCAACACTAAAAAATATCAAGGCGCCCTACAAACAGTCCCCGTCCAGAAGGTCCGTGGACTATACTCGGAGTTCATTATTGCGCTCACTAAATTGTCCCTCACCAATTCTTCTGGTGAAAATACCTACTCTTCCAGTTCCATTCCAGTGGGCGTGTTGCTGGACTCGGGAAGCTCTCTTACGTACCTTCCAGACGCCCTTGTTCAGGACATCTACGATGATCTCGGGGTCTCTTACGAATCGGAGAGTGGCGTTGGTTACGTTGAATGCAGCATGGCAGATGACAACGTTACCCTCAGTTACACGTTCTCATCCCCGACGATTAACGTGGGCATCAAGGAGATGGTCATCGATGTTGGCGGTCTTTACTTCCGAAACGGCAAGCGGGCCTGCGTTTTCGGTATTGTTCCCGCTGGAAGCAGCACAGCAGTCTTGGGAGATACGTTCCTGCGCAGTGCGTATGTGGTATATGATCTCGCCAATAATGAGATCTCCCTCGCCAGCACCAACTTCAACGCCACCGAGAATGATATCTTGGAGATCGGGACTGGCACCGATTCCGTCCCCGGTGCCACTGCAGTCTCGAATTCAGTGACTAATGCGCCGGTTGGTGGCACCGCTGCTCGCATTGGAGGCATTGGAGGAGGATCCGGCCTCTTTGGCTCTTCCTCTGCCTCCGGAAATATGGCCATCCCTAAGGCAACCGCTATGCCAAAACATCTGGCTGCCGGCCTTGCTGGTGTGGGAGCTCTTTTGGCTCTTTAAAGGCCTTTGATTCACAAATCTTTTTTCCTCTTCCGTATATGTCTTGCATACTATGGGTGTATTTGGAGTCTGGGCAGGCTATACCTAGAATTCTTTTTCCGTCATACTCTCAATTATCTAGTTTTTATGTGTTATGAAATGGGCATTCGGTGATTTAACTACATTTGGAGTACTAATGTTGGTTTAGTTATCCTATTAGTGTTTCGCTCCTTAGATCCTTAGATGTAATTTTCACTTCTCCCACCATCGTGAATTTTACCCTATCTCCTGCACTTTCATAACCCAAACACTTCATCAACATTCGAAGATCAATGGCTGCCAACCGCGAGGAGGCATCATATGCTGCAGCTACGAAGGACGAGTAAATTGTCAATGACGCCTTATTGCAGTACCGCCGAACATGCCGAACTTCTGTGACAAGAGACAGTAGAGATAGTTGCATGGAGGATGAGTGTGATATTGGGGAAGTCTCACATACGAAAGTCACAAAACAGTCTTGGCATCGACGGAATCTCTTGGCATCAGCGGTCCTGGACTGACAACAACTCTGATGTTGTTCCCATAATGCCCCGAATCCCCTTTTCTGTCATTAGAAAAGCACAACGGGAAAATTATCTTCTTCCTGTACTCCTCAAAGAATGCCGCACAATCGATTCTGCTCGCAACGAACTTCGCTGGCTACGCGAGCGAGCAGTACGTGATAGCCAGGCTCTTTCCAAAGAGGGATGGAGAAGCCTCTTGAGATCTATGTGTCAGATGCGATCTAGAGGATATCCTCTCCAATACATCCTTGGAGATCAACCATTCGGTGACTTGGAAATTCTTTGCCGCAGAGGCGTTCTGATCCCAAGGTCTGCCTATCAGAATTTTTTATTCTATTTAAAAGCCATATCTCTTGCTGACAACGTTTTGTAGGCCAGAAACTGAATCATATACATACCAAGCGGCCAAATTAGTCCGTCAAATGGCCCTGGACCGCAATGACAAGTCCGAGTCTTCCAATCAGACGAGACCCTTGCGTGTCATTGACCTTTGCACTGGCACAGGCTGCATACCACTTCTTCTGCACGCATTACTGGCCCCTCATTTCCAGCTGGAGATAACGGGAGTGGATATCAGTCCTACAGCCTTAATACTAGCCCAGAAGAACCTCGAGCATAACGTGAAATTGAGCCAATTGGCACCCACCGCAGGCACAGACATCCACTTCTATCGCGCCGATGTCCTCGGACATGGTAGTGACGATTCAGTACCGTCCATTGAGTCCATACTCCAAACTCAACCCCCCAATTTTGGAGGATTGGACATCTCATCACCCGACCAAGAAAGTGAGTGTGACCTGTTAATCTCCAATCCGCCCTACATATCCCAAATGGAGTTCCGCAACGGCACCACTGCGCGCAGTGTACGGCGCTTCGAGCCAAAGCTGGCACTTGTACCTCCACACTCGGGCTCCGGGGTGGAAGACTGCATGTCTGAGGATATCTTCTACCACCGCATTCTCACTCTGGCATTCAAGTTGAAGGCCAAGCTTACGGTGCTGGAGTGTGGGGATTCTCACCAGGCCGATCGAGTGGTTGCTCTTCACAAGCGACTTGCTTCTGCTGAATCCGGTCAGTTTAGTGCGGAGGTCTGGCCGAGTCAAGAGCAGGATTTGGCTGAGAATGGGTTTCATGCGACTGACGGATCGCGGAGTGTTATCATACAGGCTCTCCGGTAGTGAGTGTTAAGGTGCGCATCATTCTCGTTCCATCAGAGGAGCTCTTTTCCGTGTGTTGGATCATCACCAAAAGGCTTGTTTTCATAGGTGGCAGTGATAGCAGTCTTGGTCTTTGCCTCGCGAAGACCAGGTGGTCTGGTCTGTTAGATTTCGGCCGGCCATTCTTCCAAGGAGTGTCTGGATATTCGGGGCTAGAGTACTTGATGGAAACCAAAAATGGATATGGATTATGATTCTCAATATTAATTTCCATCTTATGCATAACTTTGAACTAGTTTGGTAATTCTTGTTTCTTGTTTCGTTGATTTGAGAAGTATCATGCATCTGTATCAATTTTCGGCTTTAAGATGAACCCATGAACCTGCAACACATAGAAGAAAAATAAATGTACAGAAAAGTCCTAACCAAGTGCATTTCGATTGCCCACAGAAAAAGAAAGAAAAAAAGAAAAAGAAAAAACCCGAACATTATGTACAGAATGGGGTAAAATCATCAGTAGGCCAGAGTGCCGCCCGTCAGTTTCGAATATATTAAAACAGGTAAGAGGTGCGCAAGGAGAATTAATGTACTTGAATTAGCGTAAAAAATGGCACGGGAAACGACAGGGAGATGTAAAAAGTCCAAATCCAAAACCCAGGCTAAGAAAGCCAAGACATACAGCCCCGTCTATCGGGGAGTCTGCAATGGGCTTCGAATGGTCTCTGTAGTCTAGAACCAATCGTTGTGAAGTCGTGAAGAATGTCATGCCGTTTCAAAGATTCTTCTTGTCGGCGGAGTAGCTGCGATCGTCTTCGCCCTCGACATCCTTGAGGATCGACTCCATCTCCTTGGCCTGGCGCTTCCACTCCTTGTCGTCCATCTTCGTCTCTCTGCGGAAAAGCTCCTCATTGGGCTTGCGGTAGCTGCCACCCAGACGGTCCCAGAGAGTGGTAAACTGTCCATAGTTGTAGTTGAAGTACAAGTGGTGCATGGTGTGGCAGGCCGCACCGTTCACGATGGGGCTGTTGGCAACGTACTCGCCATCATGAATGAAGACGGTCCATAGGTTGATAAATCCGAACAGGAAGACGTAGGCGAACTTCTGCAGGGGGAAGATGAAGGGGAAGACGTGGTACGGGACACTCTGGGACCAGCCATCGAGCGGGTGAAAGGCGTGCGAGGCATAAGGGCTCGGCATGATCCATTTGTGGTGAGGCTTGTGTAGGGTCTTGTAGACACGGGGGTGGTGTAAACCGCGGTGGATCCAGTAGATGAAGAAATCGGTGAAGCAGATGAAGAAGGGGATTTGGATGAGGCTGTAGTATGGGAAAGGCTCTTCGGCGGTGGTGTCGTAAAGTTTGGCGTATCCGCGGACCTCCAGAACGAAGAAAGGAGCTGTCAACAGTGACATTGGGGGCATTGCGGCCATGGCCTGTCTGATCTCCAAACCAATCTGGTTCTTGAGGAATTTGGGGTGGTTATAGGTTGTCTTGTCCCAGACAAAGATGTATGAAAGCGTTGCGACCAAGAAGTAGACGAGCAGACCAAACAGCCTAATTGATTGTTAGTTCTTGTGTTGACACGGGAAAAGAAGTGGCATGATTGGCGCATTACCAAGTAATCAAGAAAAAGCTCGTGAATTGACGGTAGACATTGTTCCTAGGCCAAGCACTCAGGTATGCGTATTTCGAAGGTTCCAGGTAGATCATCTGTGTAGCCTGTTCATAGACATAAGGTTCCGGGCCAAAAAGGGCCATTGAAGTGTTGGCGGCCGCATTGACAAAGGCCGGCAGCGAGACGGACGAAGAGAGCGAGGCGGGGAGGAGTGTCGAATAGAGGCGATCACCAATGAAGGTGTCCCATAATTCGAGAATGATATCCATGATTGAAGACACAGATAGGATGGGGGAAGGAGAGAGGGAATAATTCAAGTGGTACTTGAAGGAACAAAAAAAGAAAAAGGAGATAACGCGGCGAATAACAAAGTAGTCACACCAGTGCGGAACCGCCACAGCCGTTGCGATGCCACCCTTTTTTTTTTTTTTTTTTTTTTTTTTTTTTTCCCAAATTTTTTTTT
>JNNR01000554.1:0-11983 GCA_000733025.2 Penicillium nordicum | reverse complement strand
AAGTATCGCATGGTTCTTATTATGTTAGGGTTGATGGTGTCTAAATACCATCAAGTACGGGTGCCCATAGCACCCGGAAATGCAGGTTCGGTCTTAGCATGTCCCGTATAGATATGCCTAGGGACCAATGATGCTAATCTAAGTATAGTAAAGGGCCTTTGGGATCACATCCTCCCCCACTGAATCGGAAACGGCCCTCTGTTTCCTCGGATAAAATAGATGAGTAAACGTGTAGGCCCTAGAGGCAACAATAACGAATGTTCGGATACACTAAGTCTATCGGGGATATCGGGGTATATCGAGATATTTAATAAAGGGAAGTTCGGATATATCCGTATCTTCTCGGAGATATTAGGATATATTATCTTTTGATAAAGGGAAGTTCGGCTAAGTAAGACTAAGAATAACTTTATAAAGGTTTGTTCGAGGTCTTTTATACTTAGAAATTAAGTCGTTTTAAACGATAAAGCAATAAATAGTTAAAATATATAAGATATAGTAGTGGTAAGTTATTAGAAGAGAGATAAAGAGATAAAGGGGTAGATCTAGGCTAAAGATAGATTAATATAGGTTATATAGACGCGGTATAGTTCTTATAGGCCTATAATTATTCTAGTATAAATAGGATTAGTCTATCTTAGTAGGTTATTATTAGTTCTCTACCTATTAGTTCTCTTCTTCTCTCTCTCGCTTCTAATTCTTAGTTTCTTTCTTTCTCTTTTATCGATTTTTTATCGATTTTATCTTTTTCTATTTAATTATAGATAATTCTAATATTTTTATACTTATTACAACTCGATCCTTAGCCTATATCGCCTTATAGGCGGCCGAATATACGAAGCCTAAACCGCTTATAGCCCTTAGGGGCGACGGCGATAATAGCGCGGACGATAACGGTAGTAAGGAGAGTAGTAGTAAGGAGGGTTTTAGTAATAATACTAGAAGTTCGGGTAAAGGTAATAGGGAAACTAGTGGTAGGGACGGAGATAATAATAAAGGTACAATCTCTAGCTATAATTAACTTAGCGCCTACTAATAACGATCTTATAGTTATAGTTATTCTAGGACCTATTAGGGCTATCGGTACTCCTATTACGGTAGTTCCCGGTCCGATTAGACCTATTACTAAAGTTATTAGGCTTATAGCTAAGGCTACTATACTAATAGCTAAAGTAGCTACGCCTATTCCGGCCCCTATTTCTCCTATTCTACCCTAGTATAATAATATTAGGAGTTAGTCTTATCTTTTATTATTTATTGCTATTAGTAACCTCTATTAGGCTACGTAGGTAGACGATAGTATATATAATCCCCTCCGCTTCGTCTATATAAAGCTAACTGTTACTCTATAGGCACCGGTCGTAACGGTACTAGGTTTCCTATATTTATTAAGTTATCTAATATATAAGCGGACTAAATATAGCGTCGGGTCGATATAAAGCGGACCTAGCTTAATTAGCGGGTTAGTAAGCTTCCCTATATTACTTTTATTAGCTATATATAGGCTACGTTTAGCTAGCTAATTAGCTATATAGCTCCTATTAGTAGAATATATAAGCCTTATACCCGCGGTAATAGACTATAGGGGTCCTACCGCTTAGTTTTCCTAGAGGGCCTAGGTGCCTAGTAGAATCTAGCTTATACGAACTACTAGTATTCTAGTGCCGGTAGTAAGTGTTCTTTATATAAGTTTCCTAGGTCCGATCCGTCTTATATAGTTATTAACGTGATTTATAGGCGTTTTAGGTAGTGCTACTAATACCCCGAAGTAGGTATACGACTTCCTTTAGGTCTACTAACCCGATAACCCTTTTAAGGATAAACCTATTATAACCCGCTACGTTATCGCTCGCTATACCGCTAAGAAGAAGAAGGCTATAGCTACCGGACTAGCTCTAATTATCCTTAGTGATAATAGTGCTAGTGCTAGGCTAGCCTACGCGGGTAAGTATAAGGATAAGGGTAAGGGGGCGGTTACGGCTACTACTAAGGTTCCCTAGGCGCCTATTACGAAAGCTAAGACTCGCCGGGGTACTATTAAGGCTAGTAAGAAGCGTACGGCTCCTATTCTTATTACTATTACGGCCTAACTAGCCCGTAAGAAGGCTAAGGGTAAGAAGAGTAAGAAGGATAAGCGTGATAACCCTAAACCCCCTACCCGTATAGATACTACTCCCTATACTAGTCCGGTTTTTAATACGACCTTATATGCCACTCCTTTAGACTAGCTAAAAGTCTATTATAGTAACGATAAGGAGTACTTTTTAGACGTTTTCGAATATCTCTAGGAAATGCGCCGGCGTATATAGTATAACTATAAGTTTATACGGGACTTTGCTATTTCCTAAGGCTAGTAGGAAGAGGCTAATAATACTAAGGAGTCGGAATCTAAGTCTTCTAAGGCGGATTTTAAAGAATCTATAGATATCTTCTAACGTTAGGTGGTTATAATAGTCTTTTTAGGGTTATTCGGACCCCTCTTCTATATATTAATTCTTTTTTAAGGCTTCTATACCTCTATAGCCGCGTTTTAGTGACGTTTCCTAAGCTTTATCCCTTCTAGGTGGCTCCTTCTATATTAATATATAGGTAATACGATTTAAATTATTCGATTTCTCTAGCTTCTTATTATTATAAGCTCTTCGAATATCTCTTAATAGGGGTAGAATAATAACTACGAACGGGCTTACTATCTAGACTAAGTCTTCTATAGATTCTTAATAAGCGTCCTCTACCGATTTATACCCTAAGGATTTATTTATTTATAAATCTTCGGATTTATAGTTATTCGCTTCCGAGTCCTACTCGTCTATACTTAGTAAGCCCTACTCGGGTACTTTATTAATAGATTCTTTAGTCCGTTTCTTATATATAGCTATCTGTGCCTTCGTAATAACACGTTTAGCTATAACCTCCTCCCCTAGGAATTCTATAGAGGCTCCTAACTACTTAAATTCCTACTATTTTTAGCGTATAAACGTAGATAGATCTGAATATATCGGTAGGAAGGGTTTAACTTTATCGAGGATCTTATAGAGTTCCTTAGGATAGCCGATCTTCTATCTGGCTTACTATAAGGCTAAGCGGCTAGCTAGAGAGGCCTATAATCTAGGGTCTTCGCTAACGTTCGCGTTTATTAGGCGCGCGCCGTTAATTAGTTTTCTAAGTATATATCCGTCTAGTTAGGCTAGGGCGTACGTGCTAAATAGGTAGGCTTATACGACCTAATATAGACCGAACTATATACTCTCGAACTTCTATTTCGACTTATTGCGAATTAAAACCTAATCGTCTAGTTTAAAGCTCGTTTTCGTGACTACTAAGTCTCGAACCTTTTGCTTCTTGATTATATAGACGAGTAGTAGCTCGTTCGCCTTTAAACGGGCGTCCGCGAGCTACTACTCGTCCTTATCTGATTTTGCCTAAGCCCCTAGTTAGTCGTTATTATTAGCGGCGATACGTAGGTATACGCCGTAAACTAAGAAGTAGGGACTTATTTTCGTAACGGTATATTCCTATATATATACCGCGAATACTACTTTAGTAAGATATTTATCCTATAGCCTTATAGGCTTTCCTATAAGGTATTTTATAAGTATCCGGCCTATTAGGCCGTTAAAATTTTCTATTTTCCTATTCGTATAAGGGTAGTACGGAGTAGTTATCTTATAGCGGGCCCTAAGGAGGCCTATAAAGTATTTTACTACTCTAGATAAGAGGTTTATACCGTTATCGGAGAGTAGTTCGTTAAATACGCTATAGTATATATAGATATTACGGAATAAGAACTCCGCGAGGGTCTCTTCGGTAGCGTTAGGGGTTGCTCTAGCGACTAGCTAGCCTATTACGTAGTCGATCGCTATAATAATCTACCGATTTCTATTAGGGGTAGCTAGAAGGGGTCCGATTAGGTCGATTCCCTATCTTTTAAATAAGCGGATACCGCTTATTACTATATATTAAGCTACTTCCCGTTCTAAGCCTTTTTAGGACCCCTAGGATACTTAGTAGTTTACGTATTCCTTAGCGGATTGCTCGATATCCGCTCGTATAGTTAGCTACTATCCTCTCGGTTAGATAATACCGTTTAGGCCTAGATAGCTAAGATAGCTAAACTTATAGTACGCTATTTATAAGAGTTCGGCGCGGAAAGGTAGTTCTAGGTATAGGGAGATCATTCTATCGTCGTATATAAAGATCAATTGTCGATTCTCCCCTAGCGAGGCCTATATAAACGTATATATATTCTAAAAACTAAGTTTATCGGCGTATTTCTTTATAGCTCGCTTTATAGCTTTATCTTCGGGTTCTATACCGTCCTCTAGGAACCTAATCGTAGCTGCTAGCTATTCTTTTTCTAGGATACCTTATACTATCGTTATAGTGGTAAGGTATACGTCCTAAATAGGCTATTCGAGGCTAATATTAGTAGGCGTCGTTCCGATTAGATCGGGGCAGCGGCTAATAGCGTCTACGACGATATTTTCGGTACCCTTTCGATATCGTATCGTTAGGCGGTATTATTAAAACTCCGCGACCTATCGCGTAAGTCTCTTATTATACTCCTATATAGTATTAAGATATTATAAACTAGCGTTATCGGTAATAATAATAGTTTCGAAGCGATCCCTATTAATATATCTATCCTATATACGGATTACTTCTTTAATAGCTAGTAGTTCTTTTTTATAGACTAGGTAGTTTAACTCCGCTCTATAGAGTTTCCGGCTATCGTATACCACCGGGTATAACTTACTATTATTATCTTCTTATATAAGGACTATTCCGATGGCCTATTTAGAGGCGTTAGTTTCGATAACGTATAGTTTGTTCCGGTCTAGCTATTTTAGAACCGGGGTAGATGCTAGAAGATCTTTTACCTTCCGGAAAGTACTTTTATAGGCTTCCGTCTATATAATCGGGCGGAATTTCTACTTCCTAAGGGTACTATCGCTTTCTTTTAAAATTTTATAGAGGGGTACGTATATCTTTAAGAAGTTATAAATAAATCTATAGTAGTAAGTAGCTAAACCTAGGAATTATCGGATATTATAAATAGTTTTTAGCCGCGGCTAGGTTTATATAACTTCGACCTTAGCTAGAAAGGGCCGTATATTTCTATTACCGACGATATAGCTATAGAATTCGAGTTCGCGCGTTATAAACATATATTTTGTAGGTAAGGCGTATAGTTCTTATTCGCCTAGTAGTATTAATACCTACTTGAGATATTTCCGATATTCCTCTATCGAATCGGAGAAGATTAGGATATCGTCTAGGTAGACTACTATATTATAGCCTAGGAGAGGGCGTAACGTATTATTTATAATTAATTAGAACGTAGTAGGGGTATTATAGAGCCCGAACGGTATAGCTAGTTATTTGTACTTACCCTAGATTATATTAAAAGCTATCTTTTTAACCGACCCCTACCTTATATAGATTTGCTAGTATCCGGCCGTTAAATCGACCTTCGATAGGATTCGGGTATTTCTAATAATATCTAGAAGCTTATAGATTCGTAGGAGCGGGTATCTATTTTTCTCTATTATAGAGTTAAGAGCCTAATAATTAATATATATACGCTATTTCTTATATAGTTTTTGCGTAAATACCACTAGGAAGCCCTAGGCGCTACTCGACTACTAGATTAGGCCCTTTTAGAGGAGTTCCTCGACCTATTTAGCCTATTTATCGACCTTCTCTATAGAGAGGCCGTATATATTAATATTAATAGGTCGGTTCGCACTAATATAGACTTTATAAGCTACGTTACGTTTTAGTAGAAGGGCTATAGGTAGTTCTACCCGGAATAATCCTTTATACTTCGATAGGATTTATTAAATTCTGGGATTATCGTAGGTTAGTAACTCCGATTTAGACCCTTCGGGTTCTTTATTTACGTAGCGGACTATAAAGAGATACCCTTTATAGTCTTTCTTCTAAAAGAACCGATATATCTATTATATAGATACTAAGTTAGTATAGGCCCTTCTAGCGTAAATCGTTCGGTTATTATTTATAAAGTGAATATTATAGGTCCGGTAATTATAGTCTATAAGGGTTATAATCGAGGTTTACTAATTAATATACGGGTTCTTAAGCTTAAGGAAATCCCGCCCTAGGATAATATTATACTTTATAGGGAGTATCTAGGCTTTAATCCGTCCTACCTAACTACCGATCTTAGTTAGGAGGATCACGAATCCTTCGGTAGTTAGCTATTTACTATTTATAATAGTAACTATTAAGGGTGTTTTAGGTTTTCGGACCTAAATCTATATACTAAGTTTTTAGAGTACCCGAGGTAAGACAAACGTATCGCTAGCTCCGCTATTAAGGAGTATATAGACGGGGGTAGTCTATCGGCTTCCTATCTTAACCTTTCCTTAATAGAATGTAAGGGAGTTATTAAGTACGTTAAGGGAGGCTAAGAGAGATAGTAAGGTTCTCCGTTATTTAGCGGGCTCTAGCCGAGCCTATTTAGGTACGTTCGTATAATAACTAGGATTGAGGATATCGTCTATATTAAATTATAGTAGTTCGGGAGCCTTATTAAGGCGGCCGATAAGGGCTTCTATATCGTATAGCCGTACTAGTTTTTTATAGACCGTTTAAATATAGCCTTTTACTTCTATTTAGTCTCTTCTGTCTTCGTCTTCCGGTAATTATAGGCTAGATAACCCTTCTTTTTATAGTTATAGTATTCTCGGGTCTCCTTCGAACTTATAGTCGGTCGGGCAGACGAATCCGCGGCTATAAAGACCTTACTATCGATATCTATAGCGTCTAGATAACGGGAAGTAGTTTCGTATCGACGGGCGATAGCCCGTCCTTACTTATATTAGGCGAATCGGACGATAATAGCTTAGAACTCTTTAGGCTAGTCCCGTTCTTCTACCTATTTAGCTCGGTATATAGGCTTTATCCTAGTTATAAACCGTTAGATAAGTATCGGGTCTAGGATATTCTAACTTAGATCGGAAATGATCTATTATAGGTTCGTAGCGTATTCCTAGATAGACTAGTTGCCTTACTTAATTAATTCGTATCGTTCGTATAATTTCTCCGTCGATAGGTATTCTAGAAACTCCTATTCGAGCTATTCCTTAAATTCCTTCTATATATCGAAGGTTTCGAGACCGAGGAGGGTATAATATTTCTCGCGCTATTTTAAACGTTGCCTCGCGAGTCTTATAAGCTTTCCTAATATATATAAGACCTTTACTTAGTCGGGGGAGTTATATCTAGTAAGTCTAGATAGTTCTAGGAAGTACCTATTATAGTCGCGCGTCTATTTACGCGCGGCGTTATTAGGGATTATCCTATCGAAGTTATTAATAACCCTAAGATTGTTTAGGAACCTCTTCTAGGTCTCTTTATCTATACCTAGGATAGTATCGGATACCGGTATTTAAGCCGGTTCGGGAGTATTCGGAGTTACTCCGCCTCCTTTTTAGGGAGGGGGAGGTCCTTAGGAGGCCTCCCTAGTAGCGTTAAGGGCCGCCGTAGCGGCGTTAAGGGTCACTACGAGTTAGGTTGACTCGGCCCGGGCTATATTAGTAGCTTCGAGGGCTACTATAAGCTAATCTATCTCGTTTTATCCTTCTCGGAATACTCTAGCCTTATATATAGCTTATAGAACGACGGGGTTAACGTGTTCTTAACTAACGTTGCTATATAACTCGATAAATATATTCCGTTCTCCTTCGGCTAGAACGTTAAGGGCCTCGTTAACCTCTAGACTAAGCCGGGCGCGGTACTAGGCCTCGCGTATTCCTTAGGGGATATTCTTAGCTATATTTATTAAATTAGACGGGTTAAGACGGGTTCTTTCTTAGAGGAATTAATCGGTATAAATCTGTTTTCCTCTTATTAGGTTAGGAAGCTATTGTCTTCTTATAATAGCGCCTAGATATAGATCTTTTCCGCTAAGTGTAATACGTATAATACTATTACAATTATTTTCTATTCCTCCGTTTAGGGGTTTTCGGGACCCCTTTTCTTTCTTTTCTTTTTTTTTTTTCGGGGTAGGAGCTGTTCCCCCCGTTTCGGTTAATAGAGTGGTCAAAACATTCTTATAGTGTTTTCACACTTAGCCTAGTAGGTCCGCTAGATCGTTATCGGGATAGCACGAGAGGGTATTAGTATCTCTTAGGTCCGATTAGACCTTCTAGAGATACTGTCTCGTGCCTCCCTAGGCCACTATGAAAGGTGGCTTATACCGATATGCTACCAGATGAGATTCGTAAAGTATCGCATGGTTCTTATTATATTAGGGTTGATGGTGTCTAAATACCATCAAGTACGGGTGCCTATAGCACCCGGAAATGTAGGTTCGGTCTTGGCATGTCCTATACGGACATGCCTAGGGACCAATGATGCTAATCTAAGTATAGTAAAGGGCCTCTGGGATCACAGTAGGAAGCTAAGTCGACTAATTCCTATTCCTATATAAACCTATCTTTAGAAAGCGGCGTAGGTACTACTATAGCTAGTTCGAATTCTACTCCCTATATAAAGCGGGAGGGTAGTGCTAACTTTATAAGCCTCTCTATATCTAAACGAGAGACCTTAATAAAAGAAGGTCGGTATTTTAACTATAAGGAGCGAGGATATATAACCTATATTTATCCGAAGAAGAAGTTAAATTAGTCCGCTATCGTAGCTACTACTAATATTACTACTCCTTATATTTAGGAGATTATAGAGCTCGAAGTAATCGATAAAGAGAACCCGGGAAAAGTCTCTATCTAGGATAAGTCTCCCTCCTAGGTAGAAAGAAAGTATTACTATTTACGCTAGACTTATAGAAGTTAGTTAGTAGTCCTAGAGATAGCTTAGTTTTTAATACACAACTTATATATAATAGCCACTCTTTTTCTATCTTAGTACTAGGTAATATTAGAGTAGATAGATATATCTTTATTAACTCGATAATAATTACGCTATTCGGTAAGCGATTTAGAATTAAGATAGAGAGGCTTAACCGGGAATACCTAGTACGTAGATTTAACGGTAAGCTAGCTAAACTAATATAATATACTACTATTCTTATAGTTTATATAGATAGTTGTAAGGGTTTACTGTTTTCTGGTGTAAGGCCTGTCAACCGGGTAAGATACGTTGGCTTAGGAGAGGGAATAAAGGTATATTGGTCTGTGTGGGCCAAGACTAATTCTTGCTAGAATCTAGGGGTCCCGGGGGGACCCAAGATATAAAGGAAATATACGTGCCAAGATTCGGCACCGATCAGGCAACGAACCCTATATAGTTCGTATACGTGTTAGAAACTTCTATAAATACATATATTGCCTATATTCCTATTTCACCTTTAAAAGGACCTTTATCCTTTACAATTATCTCCCCTTCTCCTACGAGGATATCTATATCCGAAATAGATCGTAGCCACAAAGTATCGGGGAGATACCGGTAGTGTTTTATAATAAAGGAGCTATAATTAGAATAGCTCCGAGTCTTCGTCTGATTTTTTGCTATATCTTTATGGTATCGGGGCTATATAGCCCTAGATATATTTATAGTAGGAAACCCTATTTCCCTAACTATCCTCGATATTTAGTATTATTTTCGTTATACCTCCCGCTATTCGTAGAACTTATATTTAGTTAAAGAACACCTAGTATATATAATATCTTTAATCGATTATAGCCCGTTTAGCCCCCGGAACTAGTACGACTCCCTTCCTAGTCTAGTGTTTCTTATATAAAGCGAATTTAAAGAAATACTAGTAATATAATAAACGGAAATCGTACTACGATCCTCTACTAGAGGGAATATAAGGAGACCGTATCGATTTAATCGCGATCCTAGAATAGGCTGCTTAATTCTAGACCCTAGTAAATAGGTATTTTATATAGGATAACGTATATCTTCGGATAATTAGTACCGTAGTTATCTAACTAGCTAGGAATTTCGATACTACCTATAAGGTATATAAGTCCGAGTACTAGCTAGCTAGTAAAAAAGTTAATAAGTAGGAAATAGAGGCTCGGGTAAGTCTTTTTAAAACGATAGTATCGATTATAATCCGCTAACGTTTCCGTTTAGTACCGCGTATATCTTAAAGGCCGCTATAGGATATACCTAAACCCCGTTCGGCGTCCCCTTATTTCCTCTATAGAGGAGCGTTAGTAACGGTTTTATACTAAAGCGGGATAGCGTCTCTAGGTAGGAGATAATAAGTTTATTATTTAGACCTAGGGTAAGCGTAACCTACTACTATCGGTTAAGAATATATATATCGGATACTTCGATCCCGCGGTACCTAGTATTCCTCTTATAGATCTAGGCGATAGGGTTACGTTTTAATATTATTTTTATTTTAGCTATTTAGTAGGTAGAAATAGAAGGTATAATTTATATTTTCTAGACCTAATTCGTAGTTTCCTATTTTATCTAAACTTTATTATATCGATAATATTAGGCCTTATTTTCTTTTATAATCCTTATCTTCTCACTCCTTTAGATTTATATTCTTTTATCTTTTTATACCCGTTTCGTAAGTTAATCGTGACTATACCTCTAGTTCGTCGTTTACTATATAAATTACGCTCTTCTATTTTACGCTAGTATATCTAGTATATAACGTATTTACGCGTTTTAGTATATAAATAGACCGATACCGATTCGGTATCCTTTTAACCCTTTATTATCCGCTACTTTATAGAAATATATAATAGAAAGAACTATCAACACTATAATAAGCTATATAAGCCTTATAAGACTATAAATATTCGGGACTATCTCGATAAGGATTCGGTAACGAATCGTACTAATCTCGCTTAGGTCCCTAAAGGGATTAAGGGAAACCGTTATAAACTCTTAGTTTATTTATCGTAGATTCGGGACTTTTAGATAAACTTAGAAGATAGCTTTAGTAAGGATACCGAGCCTAATATAAACGGTAAAGGCGCTATAATTGTATTATAGCTTCCCTATAAGCTAGTCGTTAGTATTACGGCCTATATCCGATACCTTATCGTAAGTTTTAATAATTTCGTAAAGACCTATTATTAGGCCTATTCTCTTCTAGGAACTCGCGTACCCTAGGTAAGGTATCTCCCTTTATATTCTCTTAGATTTATCTCTAACCTATTCTTAGGCTACTAAGGATGCCTATTCCTATTAGGTATCCGACTATAGTTTATTAGTAGTTCCCTTACCCCCCGTTCCTATTACGGCCGCCGAGTATAAGAAACTTATAAACGAAACTAGTCACTACCTATATCTATATATAGCCGAGGAGTCGGCGTATAGTTAGTATACTAGGGTAGTTACTTTCCGCGAAGATATCTAGGGGTTAGTATAGGCTACCTAGGATAATTCCTAAGTCTCTAGTACTATAGGGTAGTTCTTAGAAGTATACCTAACTATATTCCCTCTAGATCCGCGGGTATAGCGCCCTAGTTTCGGTTCTTATTCGGTAGATATAGCTACCTTTATATTATTTTCCTTTTAAAGTTTTCTAATATCTTAATATAATTTTCGGCGCGTTCTCTATTATATTTTCGGGTACCTATTAGTTATATTCTAATAGCTAGCCGTACCACTTTACTAAGTAGTGTAGTTCGTCTTCGAATCGATAATAATCCTTAATCTCTTTAACCTCCTATTCGTTATCTTCCGCTAATTTTAGTAAGGATAGTAGTTCTAATTCGCCCTCTCTTTAATACTATAGCTAAAGTAGGGAGATAGGGAAAACGTTATAGATCGCTATATATTAGCTAGGGAGTAGGAGGCGATACGCCTACTTTCTAATATATTTAAGGATTCTAAAAGATCCGATCTATTAAGGTAATAGCTTCTTTATAGTGCCTTCTTTTAATCGTAGGTTTTTTATTAATAGGGCTACTAGGTCGTTCTTTTTAAAAGATATTTCTTTATAACGCTTATTATAATAGAACGCTTACGTTTCGGTTGCTATTCGCTATACTTTCTATAGCTTTTCGCGAAGCTCTATAAG
>JNNR01000555.1:0-12001 GCA_000733025.2 Penicillium nordicum | reverse complement strand
CGGTATAGTTTCCCCGCCTTTTCTTATCTTAATAATAATAGTTTAGGAAATCCTTTTTTAGCCTCTAGTATATAAAATAGATATAGTAAAGCGTAAATACTAGCTTTAATATTTCGTCCCGGTTCGTTAGTAAAACGCTATTATTAGTAGTAATTATAATATCTCGGAGGGGTTTCGATAATTTTATAAATAAGGTTTAGGCCCTTTACTCCTCGCTCTAGTTTAGAAGGTAGTTTTCTAGCGATTCGAGGTAGTTTTCGAAATTACGGGGGTCCTAATATGGCTTTATTATAGCCTCCTAGAATTAAACGAGGATATTAGTAACGATATTATAGGAATTTCTTAGGAGTATTTTCGTCTATTCTCTAAACGTATCCTAATCCGATACCTCTTCGGGGTATTTTCGTTCGTAAGATGTCTACTTTTCTTTATAGGAGGTATATAGGTAGTTAGTAGCGGCGAGGATTTTTTAGGTCCCTAAAATATATTTTTTTAGGGCTCCCTTAAAAAGCGCTTCGAGGTTATTTAGCTAGTCCTCCCTCTATTTTATACCGAAATCCTATTCGAATCGGCTAATATCCCTTTTAATCTCTTCTTTTTAGGATAGTTCGCTATCCGAGGACGAATCGTTATAGTTTCGGGCCTTTCTCTTTAGTTATCCGAAAACCCGAAGTCGTTCTTCGTTTTCGGCGATCAATCTTTAGGCTACGAGAATACGTTCTTATAACGCTACTCTAGCTTTATACTCCGTAGCCTTTTCTTCTAGGCTTTAAAGGGTTTCGTCGGCGAGGCGAGAGCTTTCCGCAACTAGTTCCGTAGTTTATTTAGGGAGGTTCTAAGTTAGTGTTTCCTCCTATTCTCCCGCTAGTAGAAGCTAAGCCGATTTGCTACCGGTTTAGGTAGGATACTCTTACGCTTCGGTGTTATTACGCGAGCTACTACGGGTGGTTAGGGGAGCCATTATATCTTAGGCAGTTGAAGAAGAAGAATTAGAATTATAAGGATTTACTGTTTTAGGTGTAAGGCCTATCAACTGGGTAAGATACGTTGGCTTAGGAGGGGGAACAAAGGTGTATTGGTCTATGTGGGCCAAGACTAATTCTTGCTAGAATCTAGGGGTCCCGGGGGGACCTAAGATATAAAGGAAATATGCGTGCCAAGGTTCGGCACCGATCAGGCAACGAACCCCGCATGGTTCGTACACGTGTCAGAAGCTTCTATAAATACATGTGTTGCCCATATTCCTGTTTCACCTTTGAAAGGACCTTTATCCTTTACACAGATCAATACACCTTTGTCCCTCTCCCAAGCCAGCGTATCTTACCCGGTTGACAGGCCATACACCTGAAACAGTATATTCTTACAGGCTCGGTCGTCCACCCCCTATGGGATAGGGGTCCATACGCATATTCACCTCAGTTCTTCTAAAATTGATTTAGCGTACTGTCCTAGACACTATAAAATGCCCGAGAACGACGCTGCCCATCTACTAGCCGGAGAGGCAGCTATACCGGGAAAAACACATCTATTTTGCTTTCCGCTATCCCGCGAGAGAGCACACATCAGGCAAGAGATCAATACCCAATAGAAGAAAGAATAGAACGAGTCCAGGACCGGCGCCTATGGGAGTGCTTTTGGGTAGCCTGGGTAGCTAGGTGGTGGACCAATTTACCCTTCTCGTACTATTCTTGTCGTTTATGCTTGGGCGGGAATAAAGGAAACTAGACTTGTGAATAAGGTCTGGTATAATATATGTTTACTCTAAGTCAATCCAAATATTGAAGGAGACTTAGACCAGGGTCTCATACGAGCCCTTCTAGAATTATATATGAAGGTAGAAAGGATCGAATTCTCAGGAAGGGGCCCTAACGAAACCACAAAGCGCATGCGCCGTTTGAGAGATCAGATCCCATGGGCAGCTGATGGGTCAGTAGAACAAGAAAATAAAGAGCGTTGTCGGTACTTTGGAGAACGGTTTGGAATTGGAGGGGATATTTGACAGAAACCCCAAGGAAAGGCGGGAGGACACTAGAAAAAGTGCATATTGAGCAAATTTATGTTTTGTAGTATGTACGTTTGAAGGCCTGCAAAGGATGAATCTGATCATCAGGTATATATAAAGATCACAAATCCCTTCTCACTGCCAAATGATCGATCTTCTGTTATATGATCCACGACCAGTTTCAGTTCTTTAATGAGATATATATACTCTGGCACACAATGAAGCTTCTGGGAAATCTTTGTCCTTTACTAATAAAACGATGAGCAATAGAACCTAAAGTTTTTTATGCTTTAATGCTTATTTCACAATGAGGATGTCAACAAACCGAAAAATACAAAATTAGAAAGCCCAAAAGAATTAATAGCTGTAGAAGTCCAATTTAAAAACAAGATGCCACAACTTCTAATTTAAGATTAAAGTATTGCCACATTCTGCGAGCAAATGATGAGGATGGGCAGCAAGCCAAAATGCTGTATCGCACAGCTGATCGAGCACTCTCTGGCAATGAGCCTCGTTCAACAGTCCACTTGGTGCGAAGACCTGGACTACCATCCTCTTTCCGCGAGGGAGAGTACATATGTGCAAGTAATCTCTTTTGAATGCACCGCCAAACACCCGTGTCGTGCACTGGGCTTCAGATAGGGAGAATTCGGGCTTGAGGTCCAGGTTTTGATGCTGGATCAGACATCCTAATCTAGTACCCTCCGGCCATTGGGTACAGCTTTTTTGGATTTCTTGCAGCCCCAGATTCTCGTAATCCAGGGCATCGATATGCTGGGCCTGTAGATGCTGAAGGAGGTCTATCACCGTCCACTTTGACTGAGATTGGACGCGAATAGGTACGATGTTCGCACAAACACCTAGGATGTTCTCAACGCCTTCAACAGCCATGTTGCGCCCACTGACTACCTGGCCAAAGACCAAGTCCATTTCATTCGTGAGTCGCATCAGGAGTAGAGCTGCCGATGCTTTCATCAGACTTGCAACTGTGATTGTGCTGGGCGGACTGGGGAGCGGAATCTCCCTGCTCAACTCTATCAAGGTCTCCTGAGCCTGATGAGTTGCACCTAGAGAGAGATGCTCCAGGCTTGTCGGAGTAGGGGAGCCTTTGAGAGTTTCCTTCCAGAAGTCAACTGCTTTGGCGGTACCCTTCTCATGGAGATGGTGAACGTAGGTCGAGAAATTTGTCACAGGCTCAAGTTCGCTGCCCTCGTAAATGGCCGCCAGATCCTTATACAACAGAGGCATACAATATCCGTCATACTGTGCGTGGGAGAGCCGAATAGCAAGGATGTGATAGTTAGGATCTTCCTGATAGAAAAGGTTGAATTGCGTGTGGAGGTCTCCCATTGGCAGGCCTTGTTCAGAGTCCGTGGCACAGGCCCTCTCGCACGAGTCGGACAGGCCTTCCTTGTTGTCACATGGAACCTCAAAGAAAGGTACCTCGACCTGCTTCAAAATAACCTGGAGGATGTCGGATCTGTGGGAAACAAACACTGTGCGGTAGATCTCATGCCGTTCAATCACAGTCTGGCAGGCCGCCCGAAGACGCGCCTTGTCAAGTGGACCATGCATGCTGACCAAGAAGTAGGTGAAGGGCCAGGTGCGAATAATGTCGGCTTGGAAGTCAGTCGTGGGAAGGACATCCAGAATATTGTCCGCGGCGGAACCCGTCTTGGGGGCAATGGTCTCGGAAATGAATTTCTCGGCATCGAAGATGCCGAGAAGTCCGCAGGAAGGTTTTGTACTGGGTACCGCAGTGAAACTGTCACTGAAATAGTCACTGGAATTGGCAACGGCTGGCTCCGGACAATTCTCGGGGGCCACGAGGCCAGCCAGCCGGGGCTGCAGCATAATGTCTTTTACGGATAGGTGAAGGCATCCTGCTCGTGCGGCTGAGACGAGCTTGATGGCGTAGGAGGAATCACCACCGAGCATGAAGAAATTGTCCTCGAGACCCACACTATCGAGAGACAAATTCAAGACCTTTGCCACAAGCGTCTGGATTGTTCTCTCTCCCTCGTTGCGAGGTGGTCTTTTCGCTTCGGAGTTTCCAACTGCCATGTCATGCTGGCGCATTTTGACAGCCATTTCACGCAGCTTCGCTCGGTCGGTCTTGTTCGTTTTGCCAACAGGGAAATCCTCCAGTGCGATATATGCCGTGGGCACCATGTACTGGGGGAGAGAGCTTCGGAGGCGGGATTTCAGGCTCGGGATCATTGAAGGGAGATTTGCCATGAGGACGTTGACTCCCGCCCCCTGTGTCTGATGCTGTTTGAAAAAGGCCGTCAAGGTCGGGTGGCCAGAGGGCTGGGAGAAGTGCACGACGTCTACCAGTACGTCAATAGACCGGCCAACGTATTGTCGCAGGTAGTGTTCGACTTCCGCCAGCTCCAATCGCTGTCCGTTTATCTTGACCTCAGTACCCTTGCGACCCGCGAAGCGCATGGTACCGTCCGGGCCGTAACGTACCAGATCACCAGTCTTATAAAATCCCCTTTGTACACTGGCGGGGAAGCGTGAGCGCCAGCGCGGCTGCTGGATGAACACCTCGGCCGTCTTCTCGGGGTTGTTCAGATACCCCCGCCCCACCAATGGCCCCTCGATCACCAGCTCTCCAACGCTGCCCACAGGAACAAGTCGATCGTGGTCGTTTCGGTCAACAATCCACGGCAAAACCTGCGCGGGATACCCGATATTGCGCGGATCTGAATGACGGCCGATACGCGGCTGTATGATGCAGTAGATGCAGCATTCAGCTGGCCCGTAAGCATTTATCATGGTGGAATGCTCCGCCCATTTGTCTAAATCCCCTTCTGACAAGGGCTCTCCTGTGAATGCCATTGTGCGCATGTTGGGGACCTGCTCAGGGTCCATGAGGCGCAGGACAGATGCAGTGAGAAGAGCCGTGTTGACACCCAGGCGGTTGATAGCGCCAGAGAGGTCGTTCAAGCGCTCATCCTCTGACGGAACACATATGCAGCCGCCGAAACACAGCGTAGTCAATATCTCCGCTACACTCACGTCAAACGAAAATGACGAGAACGTCAGCACTCTAGAGGAATTACTCAGCGAGAACACTGCCCCGTGGGCTTTGGTACTGGTGCAAAACGTTGCATGCTCGAGGGTCACTCCTTTGGGCTTTCCTGTGGAGCCGGAAGTAAACACAGCGTAGAGTGCATTCGACGGGAGGACCGAAGGAACTGAAGGCTCGAATATAATGCTCGGGCTGCTAATGCTGTCTCCAATCATGGTCACAGACGGGGCCAGCTGTTTGCTCACGTCGAACAGAGCCTCAGACGAGATCACCATCGTTGCTTGGACCTCCTGACAGATAGCACATAGTCGATCCAGAGGATGCGAGGGATCGAGTAGGACAAAAGCCGCCCCGGCCTTGATTACTGCCAATGTAGCCACCACCGCCCATTTCGACTTTTCGAAGTGGATGGGAATGAATCTTTCTGGACCCGCGCCGTTGTGGGCCAGATGCGCAGCCCACTGAGATGCCAAAGAGTCAAGCTCCCAATACATGAAATTACCATCCCAGGCACACACAGCAGGGGCCTGGGGCTGTACTTGGGATTGTTGTTCAATCAGATGGTGCGCGCACTGTTCTACCCTTAGAGGTGCGTTCGCGTTCAACTTCTGAACCTGCACATGGTTCGCTTCACTGAATAGATCCAGCTGTGATGGCGTGGAGTCTGTGTGCTCGATGATAGTACTCATTGCCTTCTGCAGGGTGCTTGCAAAGTTCTCAGCTTGCTCATCCGAGCAAGCGGTGGTCCAATAGGACATGGAGACATCCATGGAAGTACTTGAAACGTGGACGTTGGCCGCAAGGTTATACTATTTGAAACAAGACGTTAGCAGAGACGCAACAACAATGAGGACAATATTCGGGACGATGCTTACCTCCGTTGGGTCGAGTTCCCAAACATTCTCCAACTGGAGTGGTGAGGTATTCGCAGTCATTTGTGAGGATGGTCTTCGCAGAGAGATAATGGTGTTGAATAGCGGCCCGGACAGTTCCAATGAGCTCAGTATTTGGCCCAAAGGCGCATGCTGGTGGACAGAACTCTCGGAAAAATCATGCATGATAGACTGGAGCTCTTCCCGGAGTGTTTTGTCTTTCCCAAGCA
The DNA here is from genome assembly GCA_000733025.2 of Penicillium nordicum. Lineage (NCBI taxonomy): Eukaryota > Fungi > Ascomycota > Eurotiomycetes > Eurotiales > Aspergillaceae > Penicillium > Penicillium nordicum. Next base: position 5,860 of record JNNR01000555.1, on the reverse strand, counting down.
CCATACGGCAAATCAGCATGTTAATGTAGGGACCCACCGCATCCTCCATACCATCCAGATCGATATCCCGACCGGCGGCGAGGTAGCCAAAGCTGACATCGTCCGTCTCTGAGAAGCAGCGCAGGGTCAGGCCCCATGCTAGCTGGAACAAATTCGATATGGTAATATTCTGTTGTGAGCAAAACTGTTGCAGTCCCCCCATGTTGTCAATTTCGAAATCGAATGTCTTGAGTTCTCGGTGCTGTTTTACATCCGGACTCTGATAGTCCAGGCTGGGAAGAATACATGGAATGGCGCCTTGGAGGTATTCGGTCCAGTAGTCAATGGACCGACCAATGTCTTGGTCTTGGAGGAAGGAGACATATTTTCCGTAGTACGGGCCTTGCCCCTCGGGCAATTTTCCGTCATACGCTATCGAGAAATCGCGCATGATAATCGAAATTGATTGCGCATCGATCAAAGCATGACTTATTATGAGGCCCAGGTACACCGTGGCCCCCGTGTTACAGAGAATGAGCTTGTGTTGTGGTTCCTCAGTTTTGAATTGAATCTGGCCATGCTCGCGAATTGCAGCCAAGGCGTCGTCTTGTGGCAGGCGAATAACGTCCACATTTGGGACAGCCGCTTTGAGGACAACTTGATCATAAGCACCTTTATTCGCGTGGCTCTCAACCAGAATGGTACGCAAAACAGCATGGCGATCCAAAACCTGTCTCCAAGCGTCTCGGAAACGGTTGACCACCATTTCAGACTCGAAAGATTCTACAAAAGGGGCTTTCCAGACTGATTTGACTGTGTAGATGGTCGGATCTCTACCCTGAGACAGGAGAATTCCCTGCTGGATGGGAGAGCACGAGAGCACCTCATGTAGGTTGTTGTAGCTAATGGAGGGCAATTCAAGGTCGCCTGGGGTAAATCCAGACTTGAGATCGCTCAGTTCGGCCCCAGCATCTCGCAGGGACAGCTCAAATTGCGTCATCCACAGCTCGACTCTGGTGGAAGGAATAGCCTCCTCATGGTAGCGGAAAATAAATTTCAATTGACCTTGGGCGAAGCTTATGATCACGTCGAGCATTGCCAAGGGGGGGAAAGCGTCCGGGACCATATCCTTGTCAATTGAATTATCCTGCTCCACAGCTTGCCCCAGCCACTGCGCCAAGGGGTCGCCGGCATCAAACCTCAGCAGTACGCTCATAGGAGCCGCAGCATCCCCATCGCCTGGAAAAGCGCGCCCTGAGCTCTTGCGTGCATCTTTGGCCCGTTGAATGAGCTCAACGACGTCTGACTCGTCATTCAACGTAAACTGCACCGGGATTATGGTGCTAACCCAGCCCACTGTGTTGGACGTGTCCGCGTCTGGCGACCCACGATCCGAGACCTCGAGAAAGAATGTTGGCGATGTTGCGCCGGCGAGAAGTTTCATGTATGAGTGGCGCAACGCGGCGTGGAATATGTCGATCGGCTGAGTGCTGAAGGCGAAGTTGACTTTGCCCACCAATATCTCCGACAGCTGTCCGTCGAGCTCAAGAGTGGTCTGCGAGATGGAATTCTGAGAGTAGGTATCGTCATGCTGCTCTGGGGCAAGTGATGTGAATTCCATTGCGGTGGTCTTTCCCCGCTGGGACTGGCACCAGTTCCGGAAGGGGAATGGTGGCTCCTCAGTCCCTAGGCGCCCTTCCAGCGCCGTGTCCAAATCGTTGCAGAGGATGGCCCACGACTCCTTATCAATCACAATGTAATGAGCAACAAGCATCAGATGTCGCTCACCGGAGTCACACTCCGTCAGAGCAGCTGTAAAGACGCGCCCCTTTTCGATGTCGAGGGTCGCTTGCATTTCTGCGAAGATGTGGGGGATCTCCGTGATATCAGAAATGAGATCCGCGCGGAATCCGGATGTCGCTGAGCTGTGCTCTTGGGTACACTGGCGCCACTTGCCGGAGTCCCCTCTCTCAAATTTGGTACGCAATATCGAATGACGCTTTGAGAGGTCGGACACTGCATACCGCACCGTGTCCACGTCGACCTGGGCTTTCAGCCGAAGAAGAAGTTTTCGGCTCTCATCGTTGTACTTGTGTGGATTGGCCTGCAGGAAGGCTTGCTGGACGGATGAGAGGTCAAATGCCTCGAGTGCCTCTGGTTTTTTGCCAGCAGCATTTATTGGGAGGGACTTTGCAAGCTCTGCTACGGTCCTGTATCGGAAAATGTCCTGTATAGTCACGGGAAATTGCTGCTTGCGACAAAGCACAATTGCCCGCATTGCGACGATAGAATCACCTCCCAATTGAAAGAAGCTGTCGTCGATCCCAATTGTGCTTGAGTCTCGGTTGAGAGCCACTGCAAATATACCATGCAACACGCGTTCCGCTGGGGTACTCGGAAGTCGGCATTTCTGTTGGATAATCAGGTACTCGTTGAACTCTTCCCTGGTTCTCTCACTGCCCAATTCACGCAGTTGTTTGCGGCTCGTCTTGCGGCTGACGGTCAAAGGAATCTGAGTTAGCGGCACATAAAAGTCGGGCAGCATGTATCGTGGCAAGATGGTTGAAAGCAAGGTACTGGCCGCCTGTACACTGATACGGAAGCTATCGGACTTCGGCCCCAAAAAGGGAGCGCCCACCGGCTGCGAGTCTCCCGCAGACACCAACAAGATAAAGGCCACCAAGCTAGGACGGTCATCGCCTTTAGCGACCAACGTCTCGGCGATAACTGTCTTTGCATTGGTTCCAAATTGCTGCGCAACGTGGTATTCTACTTCACCTAACTCCACACGCTGGCCACGGATCTTCACCTGCGTGCCTGTCCGGCCGATGTAACTGCAGCCCCCATCTGGACGATATCGCATCAGGTCCCCGGTCAGATAGAGGTGGTTAGATCCCAGCGGCGATACAAATGTCTTCCGCCACGAAGGAGGCGGAATAAAGCGGCGAGTGGTTTGCTCATGTTGCTTGAAGTAGCCGTTTGCCAGGCAAGGCCCTTCTAGCAGCATTTCGCCAACTGCACCAACGGGGACGAGCTGTTCCGGATCATTAGGATCAACCAGCCAGAAACGACCATTTGGTGGGAAACCAATGTTTGCAGGGCTAGCTGACGACGACAGCGGCCTCGTGACGGAGCAGATGCCAGCCCATTCTGTGAGGCCATATGCCTGTACTAGCTGGACCCGAGGAGCCCAGTCCTGCATGAGATTTCGAGGTAGCGGCTCTCCTGCGACAACCAACGTTTGAAGGCTTGGAACATCCTTGGGTTTAATTGTTTTGATGAGCGACGGCGTGACGATGGCCCAGGTGACCTGCATCCGGTTGTAAGCCCCGACGATGTCGCCGGTCCGTTCGCTTTCCGATGGGATGCACACTGTGGCCCCCTTAGCCAACGTAAAAAAGACTTCGATCAAGGCCATCCCGAAACTGTACGACGCGAATTGAAAGACCCTGCTGTGGCTTTGAATCCGTAGTGCTGCGCCTTGGGAGTCTGCCACACTCGCCAAGGCCCCATGGTCCATCATGCAACCTTTGGGGTTGCCCGTGCTTCCGGAGGTGTAAAGAATGTATGCTGGGGCGCGTCTGGGTGCCGGCGAGATGAAAGTGTTTTCGGGGCCCGGAAGATCCGCGACAGTGGAATCAGACAAAACCATCACTCGGTTCACAACGCTTGTAAAGAGCTCGACAGTTTGGCTAGATCCTAAAAGAAGACCAGCCTCCATTTCGTGGACAATAATATGGAGCCGACTGACTGGATGAGATGGTTCGAGTGGCACATAGCACCCGCCGGCTTTCAAAACGGCCAATGCTGCTACGACAAACCACTTGGACTTCTCAAAGCATACGGGAACCAAGACGCCGGCTCCAACCCCGAGGCCGGCCAGATGGGCAGCGACAAGATCCGACATCATGTCCAGACAGTGGTAAGTAAGCTCACCATCCCATGAAGCCACAGCTATCGCCTCCGGGGTAGCGGCGCTGTGCTCGCGGATGATTTCGTGGATCATTTGGCTGGACTCCGATATGTCTGCACTAGTCCAGCGGGAAATGTCGTCGTGGTTGCGAGGACTGACCAAGCTGGTCTCTCCCACTGTCTGTGCATGATCCCGTAGCAGGCAGGTGACAGCCTGTTCCACCGCGCTGGCCACATCGCGCGCCTGCTTCTCCACGAGAACAGCAGTGTCGTACCGTAGGGTGAGCGCCGCAGTGTCTGAATGAATTTCGATCTGCAGTTCCACGGCGTGGTCCGGATTTCTGGCGTCAACGTTCGATATGGGAACTTCCGTTGTATCCCCTTCTGGATGCTTTGGTGGGCGTGTAATGCCCAAGGAGTCGCGAGGCCGAAGATTGGTGATTGATAAGCCGGTATTGAAGGTCTGATCACTCTGGGAAAGCATGGACATGCTTCGAGCACCAACCCCGTTTGCGAGATCTTGCAAGGTCGTCTCCGGTGTGACCGACACCTCATAACATGATCTCTCTTGGTAGACATCGGCAACTTTCGTCGCGGAGCTATCTTTTAGGTGTTGTGCCGTAAAGTTAACTCCAAACCTCACAAGCGTAGCTTCACAGAAGTTGTGGAGGACCAGTGACCAAGCAGCCTTGAAGATTGGCAGCAACTCGACTGCCTTTTTGCCGCGAAGCCCCACCTCGAGCTGCGTGTTGTCCAGACTGACCTCCGCATGGCCATTTGGTTGATTTTCTTCCACAACATCCGCAAGCACAGGAAAGAAACATGGGTCAGACAGTGACATATTGTTTGTTGTCTTGCTCGGCATAATAATATCTCATAGTATTACTAGATTGTTGCATGCTGAATGTGCATTTTTGGTGTCTGCTGTTATAGTAATTATAGCATAGGGTGATAGTAAGTAGTATCTACCGTTGGTATGAGACTGGCTGCGTAGCGAAGCTACGGTGTGATTAGAACAACGAATATGTGTGTTACATCAATCAACACCATTGTCCAAAATAGTGTGCAACACCTGCAACCCAAAAGAACTGATAGATACCATGATTGATCAACACTGCGCCTTATGGAATCCAATCCATGATTGGACTAGTCTTTCTCCACTCAGTCTGTAGTTGCCTGGCCTTGGAATTCCGATATGACCGGTAAGGCTATCTGACGGGGCTGGCTGGTGAGGCTAGCTGATGATGCTGGCTGTCGATCCCACGGTGGGCATGCTGGGTCATTACAGGTGGGAGCTTTTGGTGGAGCCAATGCTCTAGCCTTCATTGCAGCTACCATTTCTAAGGAGCAGATATGATACCATTTCGATTGCAGATGGTTCAAATACGTGACGTACATTCTTTCTTCAAACTCCTTGCGGCATGCACTTGTTGGGTTCATTATACGCTCCGTCGGCTCCAAACTCCACACTCAGTCGGCAATCAGCTCGTCAGTGGCTTCAAACGTGGCTTTCTGACCACCTTAGTCAGCCTGCAGGCTAAACGTAGACGTGCTCAGTTCGACTAGAGAATGGGTGTTTTGTTTTTGCTACGACTTTAGCCACTAAAACTAAAGAATGTAAACAACACCATTTACAGTATGCCAAGGATCTCTCTGAATTCCCTACAGAGCATTTGGATGTATCATAGAGGGCTGGGAGTACAAGTATCAATAGTTAAAGTGCCACTAGTTAACGTATTTCACTACCGAGTGGCCACTACCCCCGAGTGGCCATCTCCAAAACACATAGTAAATGCGATAAATTACAACATAATATTTCAACAACAGTTGCTTATATAGAGCTTTCTCTATAGCTTAATGTTTTTTAGGTGATATATAACTTTTCTAAAGGAGTTTAAAAGTCACTTATGACTTTATGATTGGGCTATATATAAATATATATAATTCCAGCTTCAAGCAACGTAATTTT
>JNNR01000556.1:0-12042 GCA_000733025.2 Penicillium nordicum | reverse complement strand
ACACGCGCTCTACAATCCCAGTCAATCGGAAGGTGTCTCGCCTAGTAACCGTTTTCCGGTCTGACACCAACGGATGCTTGTTTCCACTGAGCTAAGTGGGGCTTGGGGTTGATGAACTACTCCGGATCTTCATGGTAACTGTGCTTTTTTTGTCTTTCTAGTCATCTGATTGGCTGGATTCGAGGTAGTCTCAATTAGGTGATCATGAAGCTATTCGCAATCCTCAGGTCCACTTTTTCCACATTCCTTCTGAAGCTGTTCCCACCCTTTCTCGTTGTTTTTGAAGCTATTCCTCGCTATCTGTCTGATTTATTAGTCTCTCTGTAGCTTCTACAACTCTCAAAACAATCAACCTCACATTATACCATACACCTCGACGTCCACAACGTACACCTCTCCTAACAGGTTATGAGCCCTTGGATGCTCTATTTACCGTCCTCATCGTCATCCTCCATACGGCCTCTCCATCGATCCGCCATCACCATCGTCACCATCGTCACCATCGTCACCTCGACACTATCGTCGACATCGACATCACCGGCCAGGCCACCCACAAACACCTCTCAATAAAAAGTGCCTCTCTCCATTCGACGCACACCTCACAATAACAAGTACCTCTCTATTCGCCAGATAACGCGGTCAACATTCCGGTCACTACTACCAACAAGCCCGCCACAGCCACTCTTCTTAGCAACCCCATCGCACGCTACAACAACCTTTTCGACAACAAGGTTTGCTTTTTCGTGGGGGGTGTCATATTTATTAGTCTCTCTGTAGCTTCTGCAACTCTCACCATGCACTTCGACGTCCACAACCTCTCCTAACACTATCCTGTGAATATCTTTATTGATACTTTGTCCGTGCTGTTTTGAAATCGCCATCCATAAGACTGGTCATGCTAACAATTATTTGACAAAGGAGCGAATAGAGAAGCCTGTTGCAGTCGGAATTTACGGACATAAGGTCCTCGTTCGGATATAACCCTATCACCGGTTGATTCGTATCGCGCCACATAATTTAGGGAGAACTTGACAAAAAATGCTGGCAAGAGATGTCCAACTCTCGTTTCTCGATATATAGCATATACACCGCCATTATTTTGAGTCTGATCCAAATCTAACTCCACACAGACTGTTTGAACCATCGTCATGGCAGGGTTATATGGCTTACTCTTCACAAACCTGACTTTACCACCCATATCGGTCATCGAAAACAAGACTATCCTCATCACCGGCTCCAATACCGGTCTCGGTCGAGAAGCTGCCCGCCATGCGCTTGCCCTGGGGGCTGGGACTGTCATCATGGGCGTACGCACCCTGAGAAAAGGCGAGGAGGCGAAAGCCAACATTGAAGCAAGCACCGGCTGCACCGACAAGCAAAAGGTCCTCGTATGGCCTATCGATCTAGAGTCATTCGATAGTGTCCAAGCGTTCGCAACTAGAGCTCATAAGTACGTCTCAGATGGAGGCCGGCTGGATATGGCCATTATGAACGCTGGAATTGCCTCCGTCGAATACGCGACTACCAATGATGGATGGGAGAGAGGGATACAGACGAATGTACTATCGACTGCACTGCTCAGTCTGTTACTTTTGCCGCTGCTTCTGCGTACGAGGGACCGGGATCCCTCGGCCAGGCCGCATCTGGCTCTCCTCACTAGCGACATCCATAAGTCAATCAAGTTTCCCGAACGGTCTGCTGATTCCATTCTTTCTCTTCTGAACAGTGAGGAACAGTGGAAGAAATCGCAAGCTATGGGGGGAGCCACCGAGCGATATGGTGTCACTAAGCTGATGGATCTCTTTATCACTATGCAAATCGCGGAATTGGTACCTCGCGATGGACTTGGGGAGCCGCTAGTGATTGTCAATGCTGTAACCCCCGGATTCTGCAAGTCGCATCTCCTGACTAGGGAGAAGGCACCGTGGATCCTGAAGCTGGTGCAGGCTTTGATTGCTAGGACCATTGAGGATGGTAGCAAAACCCTTCTGCATGCCGTAACGCAAGGGGCGGAGACTCATGGTAAGTGGTTGGAGAACCAGGTTATTACAGAGTAAGGCATCCGTTCGATTTAGGTGCTTGAAGCTCTAGCTACTGACATGCTCGTTAGTCCTGGTACCATTGTGACGAGCGATGAAGCAGCCGTCGTGAGGAAGAAGGTATGGGCAGACATTACTTCTGTCTTGTGGGATGTTGATCCCCAGCTTCGAACTCAATTCTGAGTACTCTGAGGTGATGAGTTTCTATGTCTCTATGGCCCAAAGCCGCTAACTTCGAAGGTTCTTACGGAACCTTACCTATCTACTCCCCTATATTGTAATCACTTGCTTCTTCTTAGGTAACTCAGGGATTAATATTGAAAGCTCAATCCATCAACCTCTTCCAAGTTTCCATGCCTCCTTCTGCTACATTATCAGCTACATGACTAGGCAGTTGAACCACGGATTACTTTCTCCAACGCAAATACTACAGCCGACTCGACATCACGAACAGAGCACCAACTCCACAGTTCTCTCCATTTCGTATCTCTGCTCATCAGGTGCTTGCCAATTCATTGTCTCATTTGGATATTGAATTGGTCCCACTAGCAGCTTGAGCTGAAGCTGCCCATAAGGTTTATCCGTCGACGATCGGGACATTTGAACGTTCGCCACACTTCTTAGCACCAATGGGAAACTAGTAAACAGAACACCAACCTTAGTGGAGCTTTCTGACATTGGCAATTGACGGAAGAAATACAATGTGTGGTTATGCATAATAAAGAGAGGACCGCTGTATCGCCACTTTGCAGTCAAGCTTATAGATCCTATTCGTGGTCGACTTCGGCATCGTGTTTGAGATCCGCGAGCGAATCAAAAGTAAAGCAAGTAAAGGAAATAAGATTCTTGGAATAAGTACGTTCTAAAAGAGGAGTTTTAGTGTGACTTCTCCACAAGATATGTGGTTTTTATGTGATTCATGTAAAGATTATCATTGAAGGTTGTCATACCAGACCATACATCTATGTAACTATCCAGTTTTGTACTATTGCGTATTAATGATCTGCATATTATACCGTAAGACATTGCCACTCAAGAATGTATGAACCAGTCAATGAGATTCAATTTTATCTCTACTTCTATCAGTGGCTGGCTGATCCATCCTTGCATGGACCCCGCCGCCAGCCTCGAAGTCTGCGGAGGATTTTCTTCATATTCTACAATACATATCATGCAAGGGATATGATATATGTCTAGAAGGCCTCAATCCAATTGTATAATTCATACAACAGACCGCTGTCATTGAATTGACGCATTTGGATAATGCGACTGCCTATACTCTAAGCGCCAAACCCATGCAAGTCTAGAACAAATTGAAATCTTTCGATGTCCTGCACGATCTATCTGGTTGATGCAGATCCATGTAATGCAAGAATATGAAGTCCATTAGGCTTACGGAGTACTCCGTACAGAGCACTCGAGCTGCACCTCGCTAAATGTCACCACATCACATCTAGGCTTGACCCAAACAATCAAGAGGTCGTTTATTTGACTGTTTCATTTGTTTCACAATGTATTGAAAAAATAACGTTGTACGTATTCTGTTTGTTAATTTGAGGGTGGAGGGTAAATGTGACCGGTCATGGCGGGTGAAACCTTCGAAAGCGGTTTGAGCACCCATGTCAAGAGGTCAGAGTGGACGGCAGGGATTTCATGCCAATTAATTTGAGGGTCTGGATCTATATTGTATGGATTCTAAGAAGAAGCAAGCGAAACAAAACCCATTCCAGTGTTACTGAGTCTGTGTCTACGAAACCGAAGAATCAACTAGAGAATTCACGGAATGACTGCCAAAGCCAAGATATATATGGGCGTGAGTTGAGTACTTGGTAACTTTTGATAGATGTATATCACCTAATGTACACATTTCCACCCCGTTTCCACGCGTTTCCCTTTGCTGGAAGTCTCAAAATTCCTATACGAGAACCTTCCAAGGTTGGAACTAAACCAACTATGTTACATATCGTGTTTTGAACGCCTCCACGAAATTCAAACTCATGTCGTCGCTATCATCATAGGCGGATGCTCTGATATCCAAGTCTAGCGGCAATGAAGCAGCTGTCTCAGGTAGGGATCGTAAATCAAGTATAGGGACCATTGAAGGGCGGCCATGGGCGCATTGAAACGGGAAGGCACAACGGGCCAGCCTGGAGACCAAGGCCTGACACTCTTCGATGTTCAACGGGTCATTGAACATGATAGCAGTTCGACAGGCGCGGGAATTAAGAAGGTCCACAATGCCTTGAGGGCATCCATTCATCTGTTGAACCCATGAGCGCGAGGCGGATGATGCCGAGGTTCCTTTGTGTACCGCATCATCGCCGTCTGATAGTTCGAGATCCTGATCCGCGTCTTCAGTTTCAAATATTTTCTTCGACTGGAACGGCTTTCTGCCATCTTCCTCATTTGACCAGATCTCGCACCTCATCAAATCAATTAGCACTTGATGCTCGAGTCGACAGCGTTCGGCTATTAAGACAGGAAGAGTATGCACGGTGATCAAAACAGTAGAGTTGGTCTTGCCATGTGTGACATACTCAATACCCCAGTCTGAAAAGAGACCCGCATATTTTCGAAAGAGATCACCCTCTGTCGACGAAACTTCAAATGCCAAAGAACCGACTTGGACAGTCCGCACTCGAACACTCGACTCCGAATTCTCAACAAGTCTAGCAGATAGGAACATTTCTCTGAACAACAGTTCAATTCGACATCGCTCATCGGCAGCGTGCTGATCGATTAAGAGCAGAACATCGTTCGATGTTCCCTCCGAATTGAGAATGACGGGGCGTTTACGGACTTTAGCCAATATGAACTTTTTGTCTACCTGCGCTATCACTTCGGCAGTCTCGAGCGCACGACGTTGAAGCTTTCCTCGATATTTGGCAACCTGCGCCGTATCAAGCGATCCAATACCCTTGAAGCAATCGTGCGAAGAAGAAGTTATAGTCTGGTGACAAGCAGACTCTGCGCCTAGATTTGGTATTGGAATTTCTGTCCGGCTGAAGGAAGGATTGTCCCATTCTCCCAACAGGTTTTCTGTCCAGAAAGTTTGAGCTGGATGCTTGGACGAGGCATCGGCACAATCGGTGAGGGAACGCTGGGTAGCTAATGACTTCCGGGAGTTCATCGTTTGGCCTGTTCGAGGATTGATCATGTAGGCCAACTTGGTGTGTGGATCGATCCAGGTGATCATCTTGTCTGATGGCGAGTCTCCAGCTAGATCCTCTGTTCTGGTCCTGCCCTCATCAGAGACAATGTTAAGTGGGGGCTTCGGAAGAATTGTGTGCCCCTGGCCATCATTTCGATTATCTGGACTATGCTTAGGGAGGATCGGCAAGGAACTCTCGCCCTCCATTATATCAGGAGCCGCATGAGAACGCCGGGGCGGTCGATGGGTCGGGGAATGTCCTTTGAGATCTTTAGCGGTTTTCACCCTGGACCAGTTGGCGAAGCTTTGACCAGAGTTTAGAGACTGGGCTCTTGGGAATGAGGGAATTTTCAGACGACCGCTAAACGCCTCTTCGGTGGTTGAAAGCGACCGACTTTGTTGTAGGGGCCCACGACAACTGCTAGCTGTTTTGGAAACTCTGGAATGGAGACTCTGATTTTGGTCTGATAGCTTGGTCTGCTGTTTGCCGTTACGAGGGCGGAGATTGTGTTGCTTCAAAAATTCATAGACCATGGACCCAAGCACATCAACTATACGTTGAACAGATTTGGCCGATTCTGGGAGATGATCAGATCCATCATCATCTAACCGTATAACAGTGCTTGTATCAATGCGGATGTAAAACATTGGCCACTTATTGACGGGCTTTGCCCAGCTTCGAGTGCTTGCGTTACTTGGGGCATCAAGTTGATTCACCGAAGATGTAGGATGTGGAATGGAGCCTCTGCTAGATTTGTCTCCAACATTACGGAAATCCGATAAAGCAAATAGTCGATTCACTTCGTCGTACAGAACATTCGAGCTGTTGCGCGATAGCACGGGTTCTTTCCCCAAAGAGATGAACTGAACTTTCCGAGTTGGGCTGGGTTGGAGAGATATTGCTCCCCGAATTATAAGGTCAGAAACTGATGCTGAAATTTCGTGCCAATCGTCGAAGTTTTGGAGGGTGATCAGCCCAGATTGTGTGAGAATTAACCCTATACGTTTGAGATCAAACTCCCCCTGGGCATGAGCGAGGCGCGCCTCAGACGCGAAGGCAGTTCCAAGACGGATGGATGTCCGTTTGTTTCTTTCCATATCAAGCAATACTAATTTTGAGAATTGAGGATTGGCCAAAAGGAGAGACACCAAGGAGTTCCTTAGATGATCCCACTCTCGTTCTAGCTCGTCCGGCCGCTGAAGAGTGAGGGCTCTACTTTTGACGCGAACCGGCATGTTCCCAAAAAGATCATTGACAGTCACAGACGTTCCATGACCGGCAGAGCGAAGCACCTGGTGTGGCGGTGCAGGGGTTAGCCGAGCAACAGGCGTCGAATGATGAAGGATGATTGAGTTTGTGCATTCATGACGAATGTGACGAGATGTCACAGTAAGCAGAGACAACGAGGCCAGGGAAGCCAGGAATAAGCCCCGATGCCCATACAAGCCACTCAGCTTGAATTTGGATGTATCTATTTCATATGTTAGCCAGCATACATTACAACCTCAAAGTTGAGAGACATGCGGTGAGCCTTGCCCAGCCCTCCCGTAACCTCGAACTCGATCGGAGGAATTCCATCGCCATCATCTTCAACTATACAGCCACCACGTTTGAAATCGACAGTGACGAAGACGGTATGTCCATTGGCATCCAAAGAATTTTTGACTAGCTCCAAAATGACACCAGTCAAATGCACAATGGATGTAGATGATTTGATCTTTGCAATCACATCAGAAGGTAGCGCTCGTATAATTGACTGAGGAGGAGGCATTGACGCAGTTGGTGGTGTCCACCTGGAGCATTGCGCCACTAGGTGCGAGAAGAAAGACCCCAAAATTGATTTTGGACGCACAACTGTGCTTCAATCATAATCATCAGTCATTTTTGCCGTCAGAGACCTTTTAATATGTACCCAGTCAATCATTCACAAAAGCATAAAACGCCCAGAATGCTGAGAATATGTCAAGTAGAAGTTGAAAGAGGCAACATTGAAGGCAGGCACATGACGTGTACGGATAAACAGTCTTCCCGCCCGCTGCCCCATCCGCCTCGGCGCGGCTCAATCTCCAAGGCACTACTCCCTTGCCTACCTTTGACTTTTCGCAAGCCAGAGTGGGTGGTACCTAGGCTACCTCTTCAAGCTAGAATGGCTACTGCTGATGGTCCTGCTAGGGTGCATGGTAAGTACACATTGTGCCCGTTGGTCACCCTGAACCGATGCTAAGGGATTCATACAAAACAGACCGGAATGCACGTCGCCGTCCATTCTCGAACTGGGTGAAACGCCTGGCGAACCTGAAGAGTTCTTCTGACTCCACGACAAATCGATGGTCCAACAAGCGCTACACGAGCAATAAGGGAAAGAAGAGCGATCAAGAAAACAACCCATACCCGCTCTCTGGAACCATCAACCGTGACACAGGGACTCAGACACCGACTGATTCATACACGGATGATCATTATGCAGAATCTCGCTCCAGAAGCGACCCATCTTTGGGTTCGGGCTATGAGAACCCGGCTCCCCTGACGAGCGCGAAATCCGCTGCGCCAACCATTTCAACCAACGGCGACGCCGCATTCTCCGAAACAGCTTATTCCAAGGCAGGCACATTAACGACTGGCACTGAAGGATTTAGCACACATGGAGGAGGCGAAGGTAGCACCTTCTCGTCGCCTGCACCTTCGATTCGATCGATGACCACTACCCTGACCACTGTGCACTCGGCAGCACCCTCCACCCAACTGTACAACGCGCAAAATACCCACAATGGACACCACCATGGCAGCTCGACACAGAGCTCCTCAAACCAACAAATTCAATTCTCCCACCAATTTCCTTCAACCTCACCTGCTACCGCGGTCCCCTCGCACCTGGTGCCCCAGAACCATGCAATGACGTACAGCGCCGCAACCGCAAACAATGCCTTGACGGATAACGCTTCTCTTCTCACTTTGGCGAGCTCGTCTAAGCGTCGTCGTCGTAACTCCCTGGACACCAACGCATCTGTACGCGGATTGGCTCCATCTTCTGTGTTCGGCGGTAGTCGGGAGAGCCTGCCGCTGAGTGTTCTGAGTGGGAACACGACTGAAGCATCCAATACCTCTGTGTTTAATGCATCGGGGGTGCTGAGCCGACCAAGTATTGTTGGCCTTGCTAGTGCCGAGCGCATCAGTGTCTACTCGGCCTCCGGAGCAGTCCCGCTAGCCAGCACCACTGCGGAGCGGGGCGGCTTGTACACCACCAAGCAAACCGTCAGCGGCGACACAGCCAGTACTCGCAGCGGTGTTCAATCGCACAGTCGAAATGACAGTACGGCCGCTAGCATCGCTGGGGGTATCAGCAGCCCATTGGCCATGGCTGGTCGCATGAGTCGAAGAAGTTCTGGTTGGGGAGAAATTACCGGCGAGGAAGGCAATGACGGAAAGCCAGTCGAGAAAAACGAGGACGAAGCGGCGACTAAAGATGCAACCGCCTTGCCCGTTGAGCAGCTCAAGACTTGATTCCACATCACACGTACCGGCACACCTTTACCAATCACGAACGGGGAGGTGTGTTTGAATGAAGTTATGCCTGGGGAATCCGGAAGATTGAGCGAAGCAACAGCGATCCTTTACTACATAATGATTTGATGCATGGAAACCTTTCAATGACCTGGATATTTTTAATTGTTTGGCGGCGTTTTCTAGGCTGGGACTTTGATACCCTATGCGGTATGGACAAATTCGTTTCTATTCAATCCATATTGCATGCACCTTCGGATCTTTCGTGTATTCATTAGATCTTTCCTAGATTCGGCTCCGGTTGATTACCTTTTACGTGTACATATCCATGGATCCTCGTCGTAATTATCCATCGCCCCTAGCTGTCAAGACAATTGGCTCACGAACACCATTTCACCGGCACCGAATGACCATGGGCATATCGTACTGATACACGAACCAAACATTTTGGTACTTTCATTCGTATTTGGGATCCACCAGTTGGATCTATATCGTGATTTAGCACCAAGCTGGAATCCAAGCAACACGAATAAACCACCCACCGAAGGAGCTGTACAGCGACGCAATCAACCTTTTGACCTCTAACATAGCGAGATACCGGCCCATGCAAGCCCGGCCTCCGCCACCGAAAGATAGATAAGTCGACAGTATCTTTCATCTTTGCCCTGCAACCAGCAATCCGGATTGAAGTCATCGGCATCATCCCGGTTTGTCATAAAGAGGTTGATCCCGGGCTTGGTGCATGCAGGGAGAGAATCCACCCTCTGGAACGCTCAAAGATCATGGCAATACCGGGGTTGACGCGCAGAGCTTCACGAATAACTGTAATTAGGTAGCCTTTTAGGACAGGTCATGCAAGCTGGGCATGGTATTGTCGACCTGACAGATCCACTGCCATGGTAAGCGAGTCTATGCACAATAGATTCGTTCAGTTTGGGAAGCCCCTAAACTACTAAACCGATCGATTGGATATTTTTAGACTCGGTTATGGGACTCAGTTATGGTACATAAGTAGCTATACGTACCATTTTTCCTCTGCCGGGTGGGGCTTTCCTATCTTAGCTGCCGCCGCTTTTACGAGGGCGCTCAGAGTCAGGCTCACTGAGTAAATTTCAGTCCGGGCTCAGACTCAGTGAGCTGCTCAGGTACATCACGTGACAAAGCCGTGAGCGCTCAGTGAGCGCTCAGTGATTGTGATTGGATGCTCACTGATTGCTCACTGATTACTCAGACTGATCAGAGCCATCTATTGAGCACTCAGTCCACGCTCAGTCCATACACCCAAAGGAGCACTTTGCCCCACAATATTGTTTATTTTGCGATCACTTTTTGATGGCCCTCACTTCTCACTAGACCTGGCAGTGACCCTCCGGGTGGTCCATGACCTTGGACCCTCCGAGGGTCCAAGGACCCGCCAAGACCTAAAAATTTACATAAATATACATAAATCATGATTTATAAGCATATTATTTCCTATTTAGGATAGGTTATGTATACATAATTGTCTTGGCGGGTCTGGGATCTAGACTTTGGACCCTCCTTAGCGTCTTGGCGGGTCCAAATGGAGGGTCACTGCCAGGTCTACTTCTCACCATGCCCCGATTTCTTGAGGTGCGCGATCCTCTAGTCTCGTTTCCCCCTCAAAAAATAACGTACTAAAATACGATGATGCAAAATTGGAAGGCACCGAGCTTATCTATAAGGGGGCGATGCAGGAGCAAAGTTTTAGGTCAATTCAAATTACTGAGTTATAAATTGGAACTATTTCCTTGCCCTAACCCTATAAGATAGCTTTATCGGTTTCCTACTTTATCCTTTTAAAGAGAAGCGCTATAAACAACTGTAAGAGAGTAGCTATATTTTTAGCGCTTATATAGATAAAGATTCTATCCGAGAGAAAGATAAAAGAATACCTAAGACCAAGAGGATGTACTACTAGGCTATTAATCTTTAGATAAAGTGAGTTGATATTTACTTGTATATAAGGTATATCCGACGAATGAGTTACTTACTTGCTGTTAGGTTTGTTATATTATATCGAATCGAGGGCTATAAATTAGGGCCTAGCTGTCACGATCGACAAGTATCACATGCTATCACATGTCAAGATCGTTCTTTGTTCTTCTTCCTTTGTTTGCCTGCGTTCTTTGTTTGCTTTCTTCCTTTGTTTGATGGAGTGCTACTATGCCTAATTGGGCATGCCTACTAAGCCTATTTGGGAAAGAGGTTGTTTCTTTGTTTGCAGAGATCCAGCTATAAGAACCCCTCTGGATTTCTCTCTGCACTTCTTCTTCTTTTCTCCCCATCTTTGCTTTTCTAGTTGAATGCACTCTTTCATTCAATTGAAAAGACCTGGCTCGTAACACTACTTACGGAATTTTAGGAGTATATACGACTTGGTGACTGAGATATATATGTTTGTAGCTTTTTACGTCGTAATTTTCGGTAATTTTTGAAATGATGATAATATAACCTTTTACGCTCTTTAAAATTGATATATGTTGCTAATAAGTCTTATCGACGACTATCGACAAATAAAGAGCTAAAATAAAAACATGGTTGTTGAGATATCACGTTGTAATTTATCGCATTTACTATGGTGTTTTGAGGTGGCCGGCTCGCATGTGAAATACGTTAGTTATATAGATTAACCTACCTTCTTACTACCCCTTTTTCACTACTTTTTTCGTTAATTCTAACGGGGACGGGGACGCGATTAGGACGTGATCGAGGACGTGATCGAAGATAAAAGCGCGTACGGGGAGGTATATGAAAAGCAGAGTATCAACGCAGTAGCCAGGCAGAAATATACGATATTTTCTGATCAAAATGCAGTATTTTTTACCATATGGTGGCAGAATATATGGCAGAATCTAGTATCGCACCCGATCGGGAAGGCGGTATAGTCGATACCTTGTTTTCCGGGCAGGGGGGTGTGCCAGGATCCAAAGGGGTGTGTGGTTATCCAAAGGGGTGTGCGGTTATCCAGAGGGGGTGTGTCTAGATCAATCCCCTAAGTTTATTCGAAACCTCCTACGGAGTGTCCTCCCGGAAAGCTCTAGGTAAATGTAAAGGAGAAGTAGGAATAGCCTATTATATAGGAACTTCTACTTTATAAGTAGCTCGCTATATATACTATCCTTATCGAACAAATCCTTAAACAAAACTATTATTACTATCTTTACCGTCGTCCTTCTTAATCGACCGGTAAATAACTAGAGACTCTAGAATAGCCTCTAAAACTAGAGATATTGTCAAAGTGCAAGGTTGCATACATGGATTTACAGGGTATTATACCATGGAGATCATGTGACTTCCAGTACTGGATATACCATATATTACGTTTAGTC
>JNNR01000557.1:0-12164 GCA_000733025.2 Penicillium nordicum | reverse complement strand
AATAGTTTTGGTGGTAAAAAGTAAGGACAAAAATTGAAGGTTGAAGTTTTTGTGTTTAGGCATTGGTTTGTGTTTAGGCATTGGCTCACCTACACGAGGGACGGGTGTAGGTGAATGCTTAGTCACGATTACTGACAATCTCAATACTTGTCTTCCTATTCTTTGTGACTTTCAAGGTTCTCCTGCCAAGCCCTATGAGCCAATAGGAGTTGGCAATATAGTACAGTGATAAAGAAATTGGTCCCTTACTCACACGCTAATGTCTGAAGTCAATCAATACATACTGTCCAATTTGACAGTTCCTCTGTCTTCCAGGGTCTCAATTTGCGATAAAACAGAAACTCCCTTCCTAAGGGGGAAAAGGGGAGATTATCCTGCATGATATCCTTGTCCGGGGAAGTAAGATCATCGTCGTGCATCACCTGGATGGACTTGGTCAATTGAAGCCAAAGCGCCAACTCTAACTTCCTCAGATTAAGTCTGAGACATCAAAATGGGAATTTGTGGTATATCTTTTTCGTCACTGGAGTTTGTTTTGAGGAAAAGTCAGTCCATGTCAGGGCCAAGGGTGCCCGTTGCTTGGTGGGCTTGTTATCAATAATGTATTAATACTTCGCTGTTTGCTCTTCTCCCACCCTACATCTCTGCCACTCTTTTCTTCAATACACTGTCACTTCTTACCAACAAGTTTTCATCTCTAAATACACTTTCACTCAGCATGAAGTTCAGCATCCTTGCTCTCTCGGCCTTGCTGGCTTTTACCGCTGCCGCAGACACTACCACCGTGAACCCTTCAATCATCACCACTACTCCCGAGATCGAGTGCACAAAGAGCTGTAAGCTACCCTTTCTCACTCTTGCCTTAGCTTGATACTGACCCAGTTCAACTCTAGGCGAAGTCACGGATATCTGCTGCACAGCCAAGTGCTACCGCGTGCCCTGCCCCAGCGATAACCAGGTAAATGACACCAACGACTGTGTCTCTGCCTGTCCCCAGGGTACTGGCTCTCCGGCCGACATTCAGAAGTACACCGAGTGTGAGCAGTCCTGCTACAAGTCGCACTTCTGGGGTGGCAGTGGCAGTGGTGCAACTGTTACCCACTCTTCCACCACCTCCACTGGTACCGGCAGCACTGCCACACGGACTAGCTCCGACTCGTCAAGCACTGATTCCAAGTGTATGTCTATATTCATTTTTGTTGATACGGAACTCTGCTAACATCAGCCTTCAGCTTCGGGCAACAATGACAACAACGACAACAACGACAACAACGACAACCATGATAAGAACGACAACCATGACTCCTCCTCCTCGGGAACTGCTACCAGCTCCTCTGGATTCTCACAGCAGACCGCCAACGCCAACGCTGCTGCTAATGTCAATCTCGGTGCCTCCGCTGCTGGCCTCTTCGGCTTGGTTGTTGCTGCCTTTGCTCTGTGAGCAAGATGGATTAGGTATTCGGCCTACCACCTTGTAATTCGGCACAGTAATACGGGAATATCCCTGGTCTGGATCTATGGGGTCCTGTTGACCATGTCACATAATTTTACTTTCTTCCGTGTGATATGGAGCCTTTCTTTTGAATGGAATGATAATAATTTTCAAATAATTTTCAACCGGTGTACTCACATTCAACCAAGACCCTGTAAAATAATCTCTCAACAGTTTATTGGTCCTAATCAGAATGCGTTCGTTGCAGGTCAGTCCCCGCGAAGTTGACACCCCACATGTACAATATAGGGACCTGCCTATATCTTCAATAAATATTTAGCTGTTTACACAATGCCACGGATACACAGGTTGCATACAACGTAGGATTGCAATATGCGTCCCGTGGCTATCTCCCCAGGTATGAGTTCATTCATTCACCGCCAAATTTGTTTACTGCGGGGGAAATTCTGTGTTTTTCTTCAAAATATGGTGCTGTTGCCTGAGGATATAGCAACCAATAGTTACCTTGCTATAAAAGTCCAACTTGCCCCGTTGGCCTAAGTCCTGGGTACCATTCAGTTCATATCATCAGACCGAAAAATTCCCCAATCCCCCAACAACCGGATTGAAAACACCCACAATGGATGATACCAGCGAAGAATTCCAAGCGCTCTTCAGCGAGATGTCCGCCTTCGTGACAGACTGCATGTCAGGCCACGACCCATCTCATAACCCAGCACACGTCCACAGAGTGGGAGCGCTCGCCAACAAGATCCTAGAAGCAGAGCGGGCACTGCACCCGGCAACACAATACAACGGGGCAGTTGTCAAACTTGCAGCACTGTTGCATGACATTGGTGACAGGAAGTACCTTTCAAAGATGAATGCAGCTCCTGGAAGCGAAGAACTCGACCCAACGACGATGGTGCAGCATGCCCTCCTTGCGCGGGGTGCGACGCCAGAACTCGCATCCAGGGTGCAGAAGATTGTGTCACATGTTTCTTATACAACTGAATGCAAGGATCCGGCATTGATCCGAAGGATGATTGATGAGGATGGGTTCGTCGAGCTTGGCGTTGTCCAGGACGCTGATCGACTTGATGCCATCGGGGCTGTTGGAATTGGCAGGTGTTTTACCTTCCTTGGAGCTGTAGGGAAGAAGTACTGCGTCGATGGGAAATGGGAGATGGATAATTCCATTGAACATTTTGGGGACAAATTAGTTAAGCTGGAGGGGATGATGAAGACTGCCACGGGGAGGGAGATGGCAAGGGTACGGACTGAGAGGTTGAATATATTTGCAGGGTGGTGGCAGGAGGAGATAAGTCTCGCTTCTGGATCTCCTTAAGAGACTGAAAATCTCATTTTACATACATCCATGGAAATTTATTCTCTCCAATACTTGCAAAAGGCCCTGAAGATCCAACAATCCGATACTAATCTGACTTTCCTACTAAGAAGATCTTGCAGAGTGAGCGTATTTCATACAATAAATTCAGAATCAAAGTTAATCAAAGTTAATAAAGAAGGTTTCAATACCCATATCTGTAGCTATACGTTTGTGTAGTCTTTTCTCGTCTTTGTATAGATGTTGTCGAAGTTGATAATATTGCGCTTGTTATAGATATCACGTACTGCCACGCACGAAATATGCACGCACCTCATCCGCCCAAGATCAACACCGCCATTCATCAAGCAACAGGTATACAACCAACCTTTGCAACCATGGCTGATGCACAATTTGACAGCGCGCTGTGAGTAACCCATCTCGCCACCAATATCGCACTACAGACCCCTTTGCTCCCCAACCATGACACCCACCCGCCTTGACAATCCCAAACCCCGAGACAACCCCGCCCCATGCTGTCGGAGACAAGTGAGCTGACCACCCCTTCTGCAGCGACCTCCTTCGGCGCCTAAACCCGCGGGATACCAAGACCAACTTACAAGCGATTACCTCAATTGTCCCTGAACTCACCGAAGACCTCCTCTCCTCCGTTGACCAGCCCCTGGAGATTCGCCGCTGCCCGCAGAGCAACCGCGACTATCTACTCTGCGACTACAACCGCGACGGTGATAGCTACCGGTCACCATGGAGCAATGAGTTTGATCCTCCGCTTGAGGATGGTACCGTGCCCAGTGAGCGAGTGCGCAAGCTCGAGGTTGCCGCCAACGAGTCGTTCGATGTTTACCGCGAGCTGTACTATGAGGGAGGTGTGGGGAGTGTGTATTTCTGGGATTTGGACGATGGATTCGCCGGCGTGATTCTGTTGAAGAAGGGTGCGTTATGGACTGACTACGGGTTACTTTCTATGTTTTGGATTGCTAACTGTGTCTCTTGATTAGGTGTCACCCCGGGTTCTCAGAGCTCCGGCGAATGGGACAGCATTCACGTTTTCGAGGCCACCGACCGCGCTCGCATGTCCCACTACAAACTCACTAGTACCGTTATTCTCCACCTGGCCAACAAAACCGAGGCTCTTGGTGATATGGACCTCAGCGGGAACATGACTCGCCAGGTGGAAGTTGACCTGCCTGTGGAGTCGGATGCTAGCCATGTTGCCAATGTGGGCAGGCTGGTGGAGGATATGGAGTTGAAGATGCGAAACTTGCTGCGTATGTTTCCTTGTCTCGTCGCCATTTAATGGCTTGGGGAGTTTGTGCTGACCTAGGCTTTTACACCACAGAGGAGGTTTACTTCGGCAAAGCGAAGGATGTCGTTGGCGAGCTCCGAAGTAAGTGGATGCACATAATATCTATGCCGTTGCAATATGCTAACATGAACCTAGGCTTGGGCCCATTGTCTGATGCGAACAGAGACCGGGAAACCCAGCGGGAAATGATCATGTCCATGCAGAAGTAGCCATGTTTACTGTTCCGACAAATATCCTGCTCGGCTAGGCCGATGAACTATACCTGTCGTTGCGTTTTCGTTTTGTATAGCGTAGTTCTGTGAATATCCTCGAACACTCATCCATACGCATTTTGCGCCTAGGATTGGTTACATATGTACTTGGCACTTTGTAAATATATGTATCATCTTCCAATGGGACTCATTGTATCCGTAATTTCCATGCTAGTGGCAGGATATAGCCTGGGGTATCATAAACGCATCAATCAAAACCAACCAATCGCGCCGAATTAGCAGATAGCACACCATTCAATCCACCTGCATGTCCTCCGGTTGATTCGCTGGCCTGGAGTCCTTGTTTGTCTCGGAAGGCTTCTGCATCTGCTCGACGAATTGACGAGCAGCCGCCCACAACTCAGCCTCCTTATCTTTTCCAACTGTATCCTTCCGGCTATTGAGTCGGCTGATATCCAGTGAGTTTGGAGCTCGCGATTTAGCTCCCGCGACTCCTTCGTTTCTGGCTCCAGCTTTTGTGTCCCCTGCGCGTGAGGCCTTCTCGGGCCCTACGAGAGATGATTCCTCTAGGGAGTAGATCTGGCGGCGGAGGGAAACGTCGGCTGAGGAGAGAAGCGCGAAGTATTTTGCGCTTGCTTCTTTGAACCGCGTTTTGTGCGAGTCGAGTGATCCATCTGGTGCAACGGAAGAGGGACCCGGTTTGGCGTTGGTCAAGGCTTGGATCGCGAGACCAGCAGATTGAAGAAGTTTGGTAATATCCTAAGGAATAAGTATCAGTAAATGGTTCCTCATAATTTATATGACCGTAGTACCTTATCCATATCATTCAGCTGTCGAATGCGATCGGCGGAGGTAAAGCCAGGTAACTCTTGCGGCGGTGCGTCTTCTCCCATGTTGACTGGTTGGGTTATACGAAGGGGAAAAATTTAGATAGCTGCTCTGTACGGTTTAATTCCACCGGCCTTTCGATTCTCCAACAAGAGATCGAGATTGCCGTGGAGATTGGGATGGTTGTTGGTTGCGATCACGTGCTGTAAACTGGGGAGGTCTTAATAAGCGGTGAGGTAGCCCAGCTCGTCGGGATATCAAATTCAAGATATCAAATCCACTAACTATTCTATTGTTGAACGCTCAAAGTCCCATATACCTGTGGGCACTATATACATTAGACAAACACTGATAGGTGACCGCCTAAGTCCACCATATAAATCGCCTGCCATTGTACGCGACCCAGCTCTGTTGCCATCCTCCGCCGCGATTTGAGGTTTGAAGTTGTCGATTAGTCGTCGATTATGTCGGCACCAGGCGGGGCCCCAAGCCCTGGACCACGCAGTGGCAGTATGGGACCAGGTGTAAACGGAAATGGGATGGCGATGCCTTCCCAGCAACCATTACCTGGAACTCCCGTTCATTCTGCACCGACTCCAGGGCCCAGTGCACCACCAAGCGGTGCGATGTCACAACAGAATTTGAACCAAATAGTAGGTACCGCTGTGATTTATTTATGCGTTGTTCGAGAAGTTCTCCTCGTTCCCCTTGATAGTCCCTTTGCGATGATTGTTCTTGGCACGATATGCCCGTCCTATGTGTTTCGGAATCAGCCGAGTTTGAGAGGCTTGATATATGGCGACGTTTCCACTGGATCCCCCCAGAACTTGATGATGGAGATTCAAGACAGAGGTCTCTAGGGCGTTTTGCCTCAACGCCGACGGTATTGAAGATGCCACGAGCCCTGGAGCACCCTGTTCATTATCTATTGCAGCTCTTGGATGATGATCGATGTCCATGGTTGAAACCCCAAGTGCGCACGACAATGTCGGCCATTTGGTTGATACGACAAAGCCAGGAACTCCTCGTCCATTAGTCATTACTGCCTATGTATGATGACGGAAGTCCATGACGGAGGACCGCGCGGGTTTCTCTGCAATGCCGACAATATGGTTCATTTCACAGACCTCGAAGAGCATTGGTACCTAGCTGCCGTTGCCTAGAACGCATTCCGGGCCTGTGACTGAGAAACCGAGGCATCCCAACTCAGAGTCATCCACGATTGTCTTCACCCGGTTCTCATCAACAACCATTCTTCACACTTTCACGATTATCATTTACCTGTCAACTCATACTTTTCTTTCATCTTTACATAACACATATCGCCTTTGCAAAATATCACCAGAACTGCTGTGGCTATGCCAACTCGAGACGAGGATTGGCAGCCTTCTCGCCGCCGCCGTGCAGCTCGCCGGCGCCCATACCCGGCCTCACCGGCCAAGAAGACCGAGAAGATACAAAAGCCGGTGGAGGCTGAAATGACTCCAGCACAATCTGTGCCGCATTCACCCATCGCGAAGCCTTTGCGGCCCCTCACCCCTGAGGAGATACGCGAACGTGAACAGGCTGTCTGTTTGCTCACTTAGAATGCACCCGCCCATCACGCCCTGCTTGTCTTGCGATTTTTGTGTCTATTCAAATAAGTTTAGTTTGAATCTCACGCTGACTTTGGATCTTTTCTAGGTTATTGATTATTTGGCCAAGAAGGGCTACAGCCGTACAGAGGCAATGTTACGCATGGAGTCTGCCAACCAGGAGATTGATGGGCGTCCGCTCCCTCAGCTTGGGGAGGATTCTCGTCCTAAGACTCGACAAGGCTTTGGTGAGCTGCTTATTCCACCAGGTGGTTAAACATGCCAACTAATAAATTTCAAGATTTACTGAAGAATTGGGTTGAGGAAAATCTTGATCTGTACAAGGTGCGACAAACAAGAAGCGACTTGACAACTCGATGCTAATTCTCTCACAGCCTGAACTTCGGCGTGTTCTATGGCCGTTGTTTGTGTATTCCTTTTTCAATATGGTCACTTCATTCTATCCTCAGGATGCGAAGTCATTCTTTGAAACCAACAAGAACATGTTCCTCCCTGAGCATACCGACGATGTCCGCCATTTCGAGCCTATCAGCTTGCCTGAACATCTGCAGGACAACTCCGTTGCTAAGCTTTATCGAAGCAACAAATACCGCGTTGTTTTAAGCAACCCCGCTTACACCAATCTTCTCCAGTTCCTAGAGAGCAAGGATAAAGAGGGAGGTTCTGTCATGAACGCTATTCTCAGCAGCTTTTGCTCGGTGAAGACTTTGGACCGGGCAGCAGATGACCGATTCAGTTTCGCCGCCATGTTGAACCAGATCAGTGCGGACCAGACCTTCCCGGCTGAGGATGAAGGCATTCCGGGACACCACCCCGGCTCGGCTTATACCGGTGACAATCCGGCCATGGCCGGCACGCTGCCACGCCTGAAGCTCGGAAGACTCCCCATGGAGCAACTTCTGGAGGAGGACGTGCGCGCTGAACTAGCCGAAGAAGATGCGAAACAACCTCCTGCCGCTGGCCGTAATACGCTCATTCAAGAGTTCGACCAAATGATTAAAAATGAAGATGAGGACGAAGCACCCAATCGTGCAGATCTTCCTTTCCCTCAGTCCACTGCTCGGGACGTTCAGATTGAGGTGAAGAAGGTTATGGAACATCGCGACCGGTTCGAGATCAAGGCTCGCACAGGTGGTGTCGGTCCTGGACTTAGTGTGTGCATGTTCACATTCCACAACACTTACGATGGGTATGTTCAGCTGAACAGTCCTCTCAACACAGAGCTTTACTAACAAATACACAGAGTTACTTGCATGGACTTTTCAGATGACAGCCAGGTTGTTGCCGTCGGATTCCAGCAGTCGTATATTCGAATTTGGAGCCTTGATGGCACGAACATTCAAGCTGCTGACCCTGACCTCGATAACTCGCCACCTGCCAGTTCGCGCCGCCTTATCGGTCATGCTGGTCCCGTCACCGCTGTTTCATTCCAGCCCTGCGCATCTGCTCGCGAAGGCCTTTCGGGTGATGATAAGGTCGCCACTAATGCACGCTGGCTGCTTTCATCATCAATGGACAAGACTATTCGACTTTGGTCTCTTGATAGCTGGCAATGTATGGTTGTATACAAGGGCCATGACCGCCCCGTTTGGGACCTTAGCTGGGGACCCTTTAGTCACTACTTTGTCTCCGGTGGATCTGACCGGACTGCCCGTTTGTGGGTGAGTGACCAAATCCGCCAGCAGCGTATCTTCGTCGGCCATGACCATGATGTTGATGTCGTCTGCTTCCATCCCAACTCCGCATACATTTTCACCGCCAGCTCCGATCACACTGTTCGCATGTGGGCTGTTTCGACTGGTAATGCTGTCCGCATGTTCACTGGCCACACTGGCAGCATCACCGCGATGGAGTGCAGCCGCGATGGAAAGCTCCTGGCATCCGCCGATGATCAGGGCTGCATCATCTTGTGGGATCTGGCTCCTGGTAGACTGCTGAAGCGTATGCGTGGCCATGGCAAGGGTGGAATCTGGTCTGTCAGCTGGAGCGTGGAGTCCACAGTGCTGGTCTCCGGTGGAGCTGATGGTACCGTGCGAGTTTGGGATATTGCTGGTTCCCAGGAAACCACTCAGGGTGGTCGTATCATCGGCGAGACAGGCACTGGAACCAGACTTGATGCAGCCGCAAACCCCTCGACAAGCCAGACCAAGAAAAAGAAGGGAAAGGACGTCGTTGTCACGGCCGACCAAATCAGCGCTTTCCCGACTAAGAAGTCTCCTGTCTACAAGGTCAAGTTCACCAATATGAATTTGGTGGTCGCTGGCGGTGCCTATTTGCCTTGAAGGCATTCAGATCCGTTTTCCTCGGTGTCATACGTTTTTTTTTTTCTCTTTCTCTCTCATAATACCCTTACTCCTCCTTGTATTATCACATCCATTTTCACGATCCGCGCATGATGATTCCGTTTGATGGAATCCCGGTGGCGTTCGGAATCTTGAAAACTTGATTCTCGGTGTTTATCGATGGAGAGGCACGAACGTTTTACCGTGCCCGACAGCTTTTTTTTTTTTTTCTTTCCCTGTTTCTCTGCTCTAATGTTTATCGTAGCGGGGTGGTATGAAGCTTCGGATTGGAGACTGGACCTCCGGCTGCCCTTTGTGGCCGAGTTGATCTGGGCCCACGGATTTTCTCAACCCGTTCGAAAATGAGACTTTTTCTGATCATATCATTTTGTTTCCGTACATGAAATTAGCTAGATCACATCAATTGTAGACGTAATCGCATTAGAGAAAGAGCCTTGTAGATCACCTATTTGCTCGAAAAGCATGTGTTGGCATCTATGAACAGCCTTTCATTGGATATCATATATCATTTCAAACACTGAGACAAACCATGGTACTATCTCAGGTGGCCCGTTGAGCCACCAGGAGCACCAGTTCCCTTCTTCATCGCCGCTGACGCCTGCATATCCGCCACCTTGGGTGGAAGCACCAAGGCACTCCGGTCGTTGCGTCGGTAAAAGTCCGCCAGGATCTGCGCAGTCTTCGCAGGCTGGTCCTCATGGACAAAGTGACCTGCTTCGGGAAAGACCTGGAGTTGGTATTTGCCTGTGACACTGAAGTGAGCATGATGACGAATGGTTATAGACAGCTGGCAGAGTGATTTTCGAAGCGCATACCTTGCATCTGCCCGATCATCAACTCTTTATCCAATCTGTCGGTCCCAGCAAGTAGTAGTAGCTTGCCACCTCGTGCATCGATGAACTTCCTACTCAAGCCAACAAACCAGTTTTCCCAAAAAGGTTTCGTTGCGGAGAGGTTGGTACGCCACACCCAGGGACGGGACGGGTCGCTAGGCTCGCTTTCTTCATATAAGAGGGATGGAACCGAGGCGCGAGCGGAAGTGGTGTTCCGGATTGTGCGGGAGCGAGTACTTGTGGTGTTTGTTAGTTATGATGGGAAGAAATGACAGTCAGGATGGAGACATACTGCCATTCAATTCCAGATAGCAGGGATGGAAATCGGATCGGACGAGTCGAAAGATATTTCTCCATGCTCTGGAGGGCATCCATTGCAGATCCTGTCAAAAAGGGACATCAGTATCTGATAGACATGAACCAAAGGCGAACATATATACCTTCAACTACGTCGAACACGGCGTATGCCAACAACTTCGGGCCCAGCTCTCCTTTCATCGCGACATCTGTAATCACCGCACCACCGAGACTGTGTCCAACTAGAATAATATCAGGGAGCTTCTCCCAACCCATCCTGGTTTGTGTCTGGTAGATCACATGGACTAGATCCCGGCTCAGGGTCTCAAGACTGAGGTCGAGCTCAACCTGCCCGGATGATTCAGCCCGGGCTGCCGCTGCCGTAGAAGGAGCGTTGTCACCCGTCTTGCTGTCCAATGTAGTCACGAGAGTGCGGCCATGGCTTCGAGCATCTAGTGACAGAATCCCCGCCTTTGGGAGGATCTTCCGAATCTCTTCTGCGCACGTCGCGAAGGAAAGTCCAGATGAACCTGCTCCATGGTGCATTACAAAAAGCGGGCCTGATTCAGTCGGTGGTGTTAAATAGACATGGTGTACAATATGAAAATTATCCACATCTTCTGGGAGAAAGAGCTCCTGGTCAAAGAAGTCCGTCCATGTCAAAGAGGTTTGGGATGATTGTCTGTGGTCGCATGTTAGCCTTATGTTAGAAAACCAGCTGGTCCAAATAACCAATTGATCCCAAGTTGAGCTCATGGAAATTGGAGAAGTAAACGAACCGTCGGCCCGTTCGGGCGAATAGCTGTCGCGTGGGTGACGGGACCATCGTCCCCGTCGACGACAGCGAGGAAGTCGAAGAGCCATCCTCCCATGCATCCTCTGAGTAACTCATTGAGTCAGGCATTGGTGCTTCAGGTGGAAACTTGGCCAGTTTTGACTTGGCAAATGATTTCTGAAGGTCACTCATCTCAAGTGGATACCACCGGCTGCGTCGATCAAAAGGAGAGGGGGTGCATGAATGAGGGCTGTCATACGTGTGTTCTCTTCCACACGCTGTGAATGAATTGGCAGGGCGAAATTGCTTATGACTTTTGATAGAATTAATCGAGCCCATTCGCATCGGGTGAACTGCTGTGTCGTCAGTCACGGCTGACTAATATTATCGCTGGCCTCCCAGCCCTGAGATGTCATGTCAACGCTATAGAAGTTGGCAATGCCCCGGTAATCATATATTAGGTCTTAGATATGGTATCTGTGTGGCCCAGTCTAAAACTTGCCGACGAAGGAGAAATAGATGTAAGCAATCGTCTCAACTTGCTACAAGGACAGTGGAATTCTATCGGGATGCATACTAACAAAAAGATAACGAAAACACAAAGCATGATGGGTTATATACGTTATCACATAACTGATATCTTCTCGGTCATATATACATAGTAAGTAGTTATACAAAAGCCTATGGTTATACGTAAGATATCACTCTGGTGTTCTGTTTAGATGGTCCATTGGGGTGTCTCCACCAAATATATATATAACCTTCTAAAGATGATGAATAACAGACAGGAAGTAGGTTCTGTTATATACACATAGTATAGAAAAAGCGATAAAAATCTTAAACCATATAAGGAAATTTTCTATGAAGACACAAAAATAGTTGGTGGCGTTTCATCTTTTCATTTTTTTTTAGATACCTCGTCCTCCCCCATACTGGTGTCGTAACAACTGTCTGTATGTTGGGGCTGATGTTGGGGCTGAAAGCAGCTTAAACTGTGCCACTGAGTTTTCTATGTACAAATTACAGTAGTTGGCCGCTTATGCGACCTTGTCATGTCCTTTTGGATTGTCTTTTCCAACGTCTTCTTGGTTTTACACGAAGAGGGTAAAATGCAATATGTATGTTTGCGCAAGAGGCTTTTTCTATGTATAACTGTGAATGATATGAATGGAATACGATAAACTTTAACCAGCCAGCCAGTCCTTTGAACAGGGGACAAAAAGAAAAAGAAAGGA